>VZQC01009053.1:485112-534716 GCA_009823505.1 Rhizomys pruinosus | reverse complement strand
CCTCCAAGGAGAGAGCTAATAATCAAATAAAGTTGGGATATACAGACATATGGCTGCCACTGCTGCACAGTATCTCCAAGCAAGTGAGGTGTAGCTGATGTTGGTGGAGGAGTTTTGCTTGACTCAAGGAGACCAACATTTGCTTTATTGGTTCAGTGGCCTTTGGTAACACTCTCTGGTATTCCAGAGACCAACTGTATACTTGTAAGTGTGATCTCGATACAATCCTCCCATGGTTACATCAGGTCATTGACAGCAGGGCGGGCCTTACTACCTCTTTTCTTGCAGATATCCCAGTTTACAGGCAATAAGCCTTAACCTTTTGGGGGGGGGCTTGGGTCCCCTTTCCAGGAAATTCTTATAGTCACAGTGTGAGTTTTCCCTTAGGTAATTGCTTAAATAGAAAGAGAAAACTTTATTATTTGGTAACAACAGATCTCATATGGCTTTAAATGACTTAAAATCTAGTGTTTGGAGGCACAGTCTCTCAGACTTTAAAGGAAATATAATAATTACTTATCTTTTGCTTATACTTTCCTTTTGGGTGTATAAATCCATACAGTTAGCCCAGATTAACCAACTTTTGTTTTTGGCCAAATTGTTATGAGCATTATGTATGGTGTTATCCATCCAGAAAGGCTGAGTTACACCAGTGTAATAGTTTTAATTGCTGTATAATATTCTAGGTAAGGGTTGGACAAAAGTTCAAGCAGCTTTGTATAATACTGACCGGAAGAGGACTTAACACCATACGTTAAACAGGCATAACCCGAAAGATCGAATTAAACAATTTCAGCCTTGTTTTAAATGTAAACTGTTCACTACAATTACTACAAATGGGAACAATCTATTTCTTTTACAGATCCCTTATCCTGATTTATAGTTTTCCCAGAAAGACAGGAATTGTAACACATGCCAGACAGGAAATAAACTGATAAGGATTACCAAGCTCTTCCAAACTGTCTCCTCATGGACTGCATGCAGGTGGTTCAGGGAGATAGAACCTAGCTTTTTGAGCCAAATTATCTGGTTAGGTCAAATGAAATATCAAAAGCAACTCTTGGAAAAAACATAAAGTACATTTTCAGTAGCCATAGGTAACCCACTATTTGTCTGTGTCCACTTAATCCAAACCTGTAACAGGGAGTCAGGTTCAAGCCAGGATTAGACTGAAAATTAACTGTATATTCACAATCCTATTCAGGTCACTAGTAAACTAGCTTGAGTGTTTATACCAATTTAATTTAATACAAGTATCTTATCATTTTACTATACCTTGAAGTGCCATGTGATATGCATATAAAGGTTGGACAAAAACTGAACACTCTTAAACAAACCTTGACTAGATATACATTTCTATTCTTAAACTGGTTGACTGACCCTTAGAAAATTAAGCTTATTTATAGTGTCCTTTTTACCTGTCACAACAAACCTCCTCAGACTTTTATCCCTTGCATAGACTTTCTCATCATCTTCACATACATCCTTACTAAAAATACCTTTTTAACATTTTCCACCTTTTTATATCCTTTTTAATACCATGAGACATAACATTCATAAACAGGTTAACCCTTAGTTGTGCAGATTTACTAAGTAATTAATATTTATTTCCTATGGAATGAGATTGGACAGTTATCTAAATACTACTATAAACTGTGAGATGTTTATGCCAGCTTGGGAGCAGGTTTTGAACGACCAATTTTCTTTGAGTGCTTAGAGGTATTTTACTTAGGCCTGGCAAATGTCCCCACATGTGTAATGTGTGGAAATAAATTGCACCCTAGAACAGAAGTGATCATTCCTTAAAATGAGCTTATATTTTAAGGACCGAGCACCATAGTGTAATTTAACAGTTTTAGCTCATATGACAGTTTACTTGTGAATCAACTTGATATCAAGTAAATCATTAGCATTAGATGTGAGCCTATTCATTTAAACAGCTCCATGAAACAAATATCATGTTGAACTAGTTTCAAATCCAAAACTTCAACACCTTGATGAAAACTCTAAATCAGAGATGAAAACTTAAATCAGAGTAAAATATGACTCTTAAGTTTATAACAGTCGACATAACAACATTTTAAACTTCACAGTTTATACAGTACCGAGGTTGTCTGGCTGTGAGGCTGTGAGGTAAATTTTCCTATTTTTAATTTAGGATGAATTAGATTCTTGGGTCAGTTATTTGTTTCTGACTCAGAAATTCTACAGTAATAATCTCTACCTTTTAAAACCACCTGAGTAGATTTTTGTAAACGCATGTTTTAACCAAGGTGCTGCTCATGAAGCAGCCTGCTTCTCACAGCTACTGACAGGCACCCTACTGGGTCATTAGAGACAAAGGAGGTCACCTTCCCAGATAAGCCTGCTAGAGTCTAGACAGAGAGTCTAGTGTGGGGCCCTTGAGCCCCTACTGTATGGCCTATCACAGCCATTGGTTTCTGATTTGTATAGCTCTGTATTGGATAAAAAGCATTGGGAAAATCACCTAGAAATCTGGGGATAGATGTATGTCTTCTGGAGAGATGTCTCTGAACCCAAAAACTGGCTTGTGGCTAGCATTGTCTCTCTCCCTTCTAAATAAATCAGTGATCAACTAGGTAGCTTCAAAGTACAAACATTCATCAGAAATCTAAAATTGAGTTTTGGGCAGTGCTGGTTCTGGTGATCCTCTGGGAGAATCCAGCTCTCTGCTGGCAGTGCCTGGTCTACTCAGCTTGTAGCTGTGCCACTGCACTGCCTAGCTCCAGCCTCACAGAGATCTCTGTGTTTCTGTGGGTTTAGGGTCCATTCTCAGCTTACTAATTACTCTAGTTACAACTGAAGCTGGGCCACACTGAGGCTCTAAGTGGTCACCAGAGCAGTCAGGGTGTTGTTCAAACATAGTAAATATCCTTAACTGGGTTTCCAACTTAATAAGAGATGGAAAATGAGATGGGCCAAAGAAACTCCACTTTTAAACCTTGGCTGTGCTGGGATTGAGGGCATGCAAGGATTAAAGGTGTGGCCCACCACACCTGGCTGGGGAACTTCCAGGAGTGGCCAGACCAGCAGCACAGCAGTTCAAACCCAGGGAGGTATGTTTGCTTCCTATGAGGAGGAAGGGGGGGGAACAGATAGGAAACACAATAAAGTCTATTAGCTATCCCAGGCTGCCCTCTCCCACTGCTGGCCCATGCCATTCCGGTATCAGTTCTCCACCCAAACCAGACCAAGGTATCCACATGCCTTTGTCTCCAGAGTGCTGGAAGAGAATTTGGAAAGATATTTTTAGGGTACCTAGGTTACACCATTAGTTTGATTCACCCAGTTCTCTGAGACCAACTCTTCCACAACACACACACAGCACACAGGAGGAACTGCCAGCCAGATCAGCAAGGAGGGCACAGACCCAGAGAGGTCCATTTTCCTCCCATGAGGAAGAAGGGAGGGAGGGAAACAGGCTCAAAAATTTTTGTAGAAACATAACAGCCCAAAAGCTGTTCTAGGCTGCTCTCCCTCACCCCTTGGAGGCAAGAGCCTATAATGCACCCCTGGAAGCTATGCAGCACCCCACTGATCCAGGTACCAGACCCCAAAATGAGTCTCTAGCAGAGAATGAAAGGTTGCCACATGGGCACTCCAGAGAGCTCAGGAATTCCCCAAGCTCTAAAGACCTCTTCCCAAACCAGACCAGGATTCCTGACTAACTGCTTATGAAAATTTTACTAGGTAGTAAAAATCAGTTTATCTCTGGTCCTTTGAGATAGAGTTTCTGCATAGCAGCTGGGTGGAAACTCACCAAAGCAGACCAGATGGGCTGACCTTGAGCTCACAAAGAACCGCCTGCCTCAGCGTCCCAAGGACTGGGATTAAAGGTGTGTGCCACCACACCAAGTCCAAGAAATCATTCCCACTCCCAAAGGCTAGTTAATATGTTAAATAAGGGATACATACACCCAGAGAATCTGGCCTGCAGAGGTCTCAAAAAAGTAGATAATTCCAAAGCAAGCAAGTTACCTCACACAATCCTTTTGAAAGCAGACACAAACCAAAATGTCAACTTAGAAAATAGGATCCTTGGGGCCGGAGGGATGGCCTAGCGGTTAAGAGCACTGACTGCTCTTGCAGAGGACCCGGGTTCTATCCCCAGCACCCACATGGCGGCTGAGAACCGTCTGTAACTCCAATCCCAGGAGAACTCCAGTTCCAGGGGAATCTGACACCCTCTTCTGACCTCCGAGGCCTTGCACAACAAGGGTGCACAGACCTACACGCAGACAGTACATTTATACACATAAATAAATAAAAAAATGCTTTAAAAAAAAGAAAATAGGACCCTTAAAAAGTCAACTCAGAGGCAAATTCCTATAAAAAATTATCATCTGTTGTGAAGCATTTGATAGACTCAGCAACAATTAATTTAGAGATGTCTACAGTATCCAAATTTTAGGCCTTTTTAAATATGCATTTTTAAATATCCATATTTTAAAGTTTGCATGTGCATATCTAGTCTGGCATGCCAAAACGAATGATTCTGTGCACATAAAGGATGGAAACTTGAAGTGGCCACTTCGTTTGACAGAACCAACATGAGACAGTTATAATGACTGAATTACAAACACACACAAAAACTTAGATGCATGCTTAGACACATGGAAGAACAGTTACCATAAACACAAAACATAGTTGCATGAAGAGAGGAAACACTGCGCTCACAGATCCAATGCCCTGTCAGTCCCAGAATCAAAAATCCAGACCCCTTGCCCCAATTTCAAATTGCTGAGGTGAACCCCATGTTCACACTCTACCAGTGGAGAGTTGGGGCATCCCCCATCTCCACACTCAAGGAGCAATACTATGTCCAGTTTATCCTAACCGAGCGCCCCAGACCAGAAACTCATGAAAATAAAAATAAAAATAAAAAAGAATTGAGCTCTTTCTTCCACAAAAGACACAGCTGGCCAAACGAGATGTCTCTAGTCCCTCTGGTGGGAGAGAGCTTCCTGGGCTCTCCTCGTAGGGAATATTGATGGGGGGGGCGAATGAGTATCCCTAGCAGGAGCAGCTGAAGGGAGTTTGGGGGGGTTGGGATGGGGGAACCTTTCTGGTCCGGGTGAAAGTCAGGGACACAGGGCAGGGCCAACTTCTCCTCAGTGTTCTTGTGGCAGGCTGAGTTATGCTCATGCAGAACATCCTCCGCTGAGTAGCCCTTAAGGCTCGCAATTATGGCGAGGAGGGGAAATGCAAACAGCCTCCTCCCAAATGAATCCAAGTCCCAGGATTTCACTTTAAGGCCACGGGTCTGGAGGAGAGCCTTTAGGGCAGCCATTTGTGGCTCCTGAATGTGGGGAGGAATATTATCCATGAGGGTAGGAAATGGTAAGGGGGAGGAGAGGGATACGTGGGGGGACACTCACCCTAGCGTGGCCGAAAGAACAAACACAAAAGGGGATCTACTCACTGATCAAGGAAGGGGGTGCCTCTCCAGCACCGGGGGGGGGGGTTGAAAAACCGCATTGGGCGCCAGATTTTGTCAATCTCCCAGGCCTGCTGGGGAATTTCGTGGTCCGACCGTGAATGAAAGGGGGTGAGAGGCGCAGAGTCAAGATGCACACCCTGGGAGTTGGGTGAATGCAGGCAGAAGGCGAGCTGCCACAAACTAGTTTATTGGGGGCAAGGTTAGGGTTTATGTACTGTTTTCATTCCGCTCTCCTCTTAGTGCAGTCATCATGTCGCCTCATGATTGGCCCAGGTCTGCAACTCAGCTGCTTGTATGGTCACCTGCCTAGGGCAGGTTAGGTTGATAAGGGACAAGCTCTGTGTAGGCACACTGCATAATTCTCAGCATTCAGGCTATTACATGCCTTTATAGATTTGTTTGTTTTTATGCTTAGTCTTCATAAAAATCAACTCTGAAAATTTTATTGCAGATATTTGGGTATATTGGCCTGTGCATTCTTTTTTTTGGGAGGGGAGAATCTTTTTGAGACAGGGTCTCCCTATAGCTCCAGCTAGCCTAGAAATAACTAAGTAGAGCAGGCTGGCCTTGAACACAGAGATCTGCCTTGGCTGTACCTCAGGAATGCTGGGATTAAAGTGTAGCGCCTGCACTACTGCATTTCCCAAAGGGTTGGGTGAGGGGCTGAGGATTGAAAGAAAGACAGCGGGTCATCTGTGCTGAGGGGATGCCAGATGCCAGTTTATTGAAGAGACGGGGCCTTATATACAGGCTTACAGCACAAGTGAAAAAACCAAGGTCAGAGGTTCATGCCCCCAGGCACAGGTGGTTCTCTGGCATGGGTGGGTCTGGCCTTCTCGGAAGGAGGGTAACAAGATGTTCCAGCAAGATAAGCTCTTGGTCAACAAGCTGATCAGCAGATCCCCTGGGGGCCAGGATCCAACAGATCCCCCTTCTTTATATATAAATGAGTATCTGGGGCTGTGGGGATAGCGCAGTGGTGAAAGGCTGAGGATAAGAACCGCAAGAAATAAATGAGTATCTGTCATTGATCACTCATTTGTACTGCATGCTCAACCATACCTGAGCAGTGGGGTGCAGGTCAGACCTGAAACTTTATTTTCACACTAAGGCCAATTAATATCCAAAAAAAATCTCAACCATGAAGTAAGCTGATTGTCAAGCCTAAGCAATGAATGTAAGTAACATTCATGTAAAACCAATTACCAAGTATCTATGTTCATATTTTGAACAACCCAAGGTTCCCATAGTCCAATTGGAGAAGCTTGTATGCACAAGCATGTTGATCAAATAAGAGTCCAGTCTGTATTGCTATAGTCTCATGATTCACCCCAATCTCTCCGCAGCCCTTACATTCTACCACGCCTCCTCTTCCACAATTTGTTCCCTAGGCTTTGGGAAAGGGGCACAAGTGGGTGAGAAACAAAGCAGTCTGTTTTCTCTGGAGATGTCATTTTGGACTATATAGGTTGTTTCCCTTCATGGGTTGACAGCTTACTCAGGGTATCTTTTTAATCCTTCTAACAAAGCACAAGCAATTAGATGTACAGGCATTTAAACAGCACTAACTATTATGGCAAGCTAAGCATAGACACAGATGTTTGGATGTTATGCTAATCCACAAACACAGCTGCCACTGTTGCACAGTATCTCCAGGCAGTTGAGGTGTAGCTGATACTGACAGAGGAGTCTTGCTTGACTCAAAGAGACCAATATTTTGCTTTATCGCATTAGTGGCCTTTGGTAACGCTCTCTGGCATTTCAGAGGCCAACTGTACATTAGCAAGTGATGTCTCCAACATTTTTTCATGCCTACACCAGGTCTTCAACAATAGGGACTCACTGCCTTTCTCCTTGCAGATATCCCGTTTTTACAGGCAAAAGGCCTTTATAATTTTGGGGGCTTGGATCCCCCAGCCAACATCTCCTTGGCAGAGCAATCCATTGCTGACATCAGAGCTCTCCTGTATTAACATATTTTGCTCAATTACACAGCTTATAAATTACTATTATATTTGCCTATCAGTCAATTAAAGAAGGTAGTTATGCCTGCATTATAAGAAATTACCACTATAACAGTTGGCTCTGTTGGCTCTAATTTACAGTTGGGGAATGACTTCATTACCATCATGTTTTTCTTTTTCCTATAAAGGGGAGAGGTAGGAAGGTTTCTCAGCATCTGGAAGGTAAACTTCATTAGGGCCCTCTACAAACAGTTATCCCAAATAGAATTCAGAGAGATGCCCAGTGTCTGTGACTCAGGCAATCTGAGGTTCCTTTTTCTTTCATGTTCATATGGGTCAGCCTCTCTGCTGGTATTTCCCAGTCCATCCCGCACAGCCAAAAGTTGTGCGTTTTCAGGCGTTTAGGTTGGTGTTTTTTTCTGTGGGAACATACAAATCTCCCATTGTTAGTTTCAAGACCTCAAAATTAAAAATTTATCAAAAGGTTTGGAATATAGAAGGAATATTATACCACCTCCCCCTTTTTGTTTTTAAAATTTTTATGTTTTGACCTATAGATGCCTAAGTTGTATTACACACACCCATAAACAGGAACCAAGGTGTAAGTTTTCATCAGATTTACCCAAATTGTTTTTCATTGACTGTATGAACACAGAAAAATATAGAGACCATTTGTGTATCTTAACCCCAAAGTTGTTGGAAAGTCAATACAGATTACAAATAAAACAATTAACATCTTATATTCCCAATTAGTTCAAATGTATTACCATTTTAAACTGCAAACCTTACAAAGTGGATTTTAATAACTATCTTTCTCCAAGCTCTTGGCCTTTTCCAGGCCTGGCATGAAAACCTACTTTAAAGATTTTTCAATATCTAGCTCTTAATAAAATTTTCTTTTACAGTTCTTATGCCCATCAGTTAATTAAAGACTGGCTAGATATGCCCCATGAGAAGTTGTTACCATCATTACCATCTTTTGATTTTTTTGTTTTTGTTTTTTGTTTTTTGTGGGAGCTTCTAGGAAGCTTCCTTTGTCTAAGGGGAGAGGGACGCACAGTGCCCACTTTGTGGATATTGTGGGGAACTGGCCTCATTGCATAAAGGTCAGTCAGTCACTTCTGTGACCTGACCAGAGAGGTATCTTCCTCCTCGGGTCCTTAGCCTGGGACAACGAGACACGTTTCCCACTCTTGGCCGTAACTTTCCACCTGCCCGAGCCCAGGACAGGAATTTCACACCAGCTTCCCAGGTTGGTGGTCCACAAAGGGAGCCTTTTTCCAAACCAACCGGTCACCCAAATGAAATGCAGGCCTCAACACCAGCTACCCACTGGGCATCTGAACAAAATGCAGGCTTAGCCTGTATGCACGCAAAAAATTTAAAAAGAAAAATGGTGGTTGCGAATTCCACAATGACGTTAACTGGAATTCAATTTTTTAATTTTTTTAATTTTTAAATTTTTATACCTTTTATTTTTTATTCCCAAATACCCAAAAACTTATTAACACTTTAATACAATGAAAACCTGGTTGTATCTTTGTTTTAGATGTTGAAAGTGCATAACCAGTAGGTGGCAGTGTAGATCCATTATTTTAAAATTTTTAATAGATAACCCATAACCTTTGTTGAAATTGAATTATGTTCTGGCTGTTTAATATAAATTTGCATCTTGAGAAGGAAGGGCCACATTCCAACTCAGAGGCAATGTTTTTGCTGTCATGGCTGTTAACATTATAATATACTTAGAACATAAGAACACATATCCATACACACGTGTGCATGCACATACATACATACACACATACATATATAAGATTTGTTAGGTTGACCTGCAAGAGAAGAAAACCATATTGTTTGTTCAATGAAAAACATGAAATTTTTATAATTTGTTATAGGGTTATTTTTACATAATTAGGATAAATGTCCTAGTAACTCATAAAACAGCTGAGATCCATATGCCACCTCTTAGGCCCATTTACAACCACTTGCCTTCAATGAACTATACCTAAAGTTTATTATTCTTTCCCTATCCTGTCCCTTCTGGTTAATAACTCCTAAGCTGTCCCTCTGCTAAGGCTGTCCCTATGCTATTTACAGATCTAAAGATTGAGGATTCCCAAAAGTAGACAGGCCAAAGTTGTTTGTAGTCTTGGAACAATCCGTCTTGTCTTGCTATTAAGGACTTTGGAAGAATAATAATTATTCATAATCACAACAATTATAACCATTATTAATTATTATTATCAATAATTACTATTAACCATTATTAGTCACAACAATCATTAATTATTATGAATAATTGTCAATAATAATAGCCAACAATGAACAATTTACCATTACACTGAATTTTTATCAATTATTATCAATAATTATATTCAATAACAATAACTATAACTATTAATAACAATTACTACTAATAATTAACAACAATCTATCATTAAACTGAATATGCATACTATAAACCCAATTAAAAATTGTTAACACTGCTCGCTTCAGCAGCACATATACTAAAATTGGAATGATACAGAGAAGATTAGCATGGCCCCTGCACAAGAATGACATGCAAATTCGTGAAGCGTTCCATATTTTAAAAAAAAAATTGTTAACACTAAGGGGTATAAAGCAAACATTTTCTATGAATTGAATCTATTTTTGTTTATAGTCAGCTAAATAGATCTAAACCTGTAGGACTATAATGACTTGAAAGCCGGAACTCGCATTCACTCACACATACACACAGCTTGAAGATGGGCTTAAAGAAACATAAAACAGTTTTACTCAAAAAATTTCTTATTTAAATTGAACCAAAATATCAATTTACATTGTTAAAGAGACTTTTACCAATGTTCCTTAAAAAAAAAAAAAGACAATTTATTGGAGCAAGTTTGTTTTGTTAGAACTTCAAGGCCTGTAAATTCTCCTAGACTTTAAGTTAAACATGCTGAGATGGATTTGAATTACTTAACTGATACAACTTGGTAGGATGGAGGTCCACAGTCTGTCTCCCGAGTATTGGAATCAAAGCTGCACCTTTAAAACACAATGAACACTGCCCCAGGCTCTTGCTGGAGACTTTATGCTTCCCAGTGAAACACAGAATACTGTAAAGCCAGCCCTTCCCCCACCAGCCATTCACTGTCTCCAGAGCAGGAGAGGGGCACAGAACAAACATTGGACTAGATTAACCAGAGTATCACAAACTGAAAAATGTAACAGCTTCATATTTTGCCTTTAGTCTTTTCAAGGCAGGGCTTTCTTTTTTTTTTTTTTTTTTTTTTTTGGCTTTTTGAGACAGGGTCTCCCTGTAGCCCCAGCTGTCCTGGAACTCTCTGTTGGCCTTGAACTCACAAAGACCGCCTGCCTCGGCCTCCCAAGTGCTAGGATTAAAGGCGGTGTGCCACCACGTCAGGCTTGGGCAGGGCTTTCTTACAGTCAGAGCCAGCCGAAGGTCACTCTGTAGACTAGGCCGCCTTGAACTCACAGACATCTGTTTGGATTAAAGGTGTGGGCCACCACCAGCCAGCTGGAATTTACAAACTCAATTTGCATCATAGAAGACTGGCCTCTAGAACAGATCTTGGGGGAAGTTTAGCAGAAAAAAGGAAACTTCAGCAGAATAAGCACTATTTTACACTATCTACAGAAAAAATTTTAAGGACACCTTTTTTTTTTTTTTTTTTTTTTTCGTTTGAGCCTTTATTTTTATTTTTTTAATAATTAGTTTTTATTGATGCTTTGTGCATTTCATACATATTCCCAATTCAGTTCGGGCTTATTTCCCTTTCCCTCCCCCCCCACACCCCCACCCCCACCCCATCCCAGATCATGCATTCTGCCATAACTGTCCTGCATCTTTCTCTCAGTTTTTTTTTTCATTTTTAGCTATAAGTGATAACCTTTTTAAAAAACACATTTAGACTGTGGCTGATTTTTCCCAAGTTTCCATGCAAGCCAGTGTTGGTAGATTAATTCCTGGGTGGTTGCCTCTACAACCCAAGCCTGTCTGTGCAAAGGTGCAAATGAACTCCTCTGTGGAATGCTTGCTGCAAAATGCTCTGTGGGCACACCTGTCCTTCCAGCCTCTGTGACCTTCCCCACCTGAACTCTGGCCAGAAGGCGGAAGCCAGGACCCCAGGCTGCAGGGCAGGTTCCAACCTCATTTCAAAACCTCTAGCAAATGGACGGGAGAGGAAGGGCTCCTCTCACAATTTCTTTGAATACCCGCCATCTGGGAAGGCTGAGGAAGCAACAGATGACCCCCATTCCAGGGAAGCCAAAACACCCACGGGCTGCATAATCGTGTCCCTCCGAGTGGGTGAAACCCCACAAGAGAATGCAAGCTTCTCAAAGCCTATCAGAGAAAGGGTCTCCAGCACACAGGCCAAGTCTCCATCAGCATCCACAGGCTCACCACCAGAGTCAATAGGAGAATTCCCTCTGCGTTCATCCTTAGCCCATGCCTTCACTGATTTGGAGATGCTAAGCTTTCTCCATGCCACAACTTGAAACACAACAGCCACAGCAAACCACAGCACACAGTCAACAAACACATGCCATACATCACAAAACAATTCCTCCTGGAACATAGCTTCCTTGAAAGTGTTATTTCCCATCTTGCAGAGATTCTAGCTTACCAAACTGGTCTCCAAGACCCATGTTGGGGATACTATCAGGTCCCTCTTTCTTTACAGGGAATCAGGGACTAGTTTTTTGTAAGGTTTTTATGAAATCTTTAGCTGTCTTATGTTTAATTCCTGTGCCTTGTTTCTTTAAAAGTTCAACCAGTTGCTTCACCAAAAGAGAATGAGAACTAAGGCACCCATTTCCAATATGCCCTCTCCTTACCTTATCCGAAGTGCTGGCCATCCTTCCCGGGTGATCCTTCAGCAGTCTTCCCTTCTTTCCCTATCTCAGTGGGACCTCCACTTGTAGCGCCTGCACTACTGCATTTCCCAAAGGGTCGGGCGAGGGGCTGAGGATTGAAAGAAAGACAGCAGGTCATCTGTGCTGAGGGGATGCCAGATGCCAGTTTATTGAAGAGACGGGGCCTTATATACAGGCTTACAGCACAAGTGAAAAAAATCAAGGTCAGAGGTTCATGCCCCCAGGCACAGGTGGTTCTCTGGCGTGGGTGGGTCTGGCCTTCTCTGAAGGAGGGTAACAAGATGTTCCAGCAAGATAAGCTCTCCGTCAACAAGCTGGTCAGCAGATCCCCTGGGGGCCAGGACCCAACATTAAAGGTGTGCCCCACCACACGTGGCCTGTGCATTCTTTCACATAAATTGTTTTCACTTATTTTGTTGTTGCACTGTTATGCTCATAAAGGGACTGGAGAGATGGCTCAGTGGCTAAGAGGACTAGCTGCTCTTGCAGAGTTCCTGGGTTCGATTTACACCACCCAAATGGCAGGTAACAAACATCCTCAACTCAAGTTATAAGGTATCCTCTTCTGACATCTCCAGGCACTGCAGAACATGGGTGCCCTTATATGTACACAGAAAATACACCCATATCCATAAAACTTTAAAAATCATAAAAATATTGGGGAGGTATTGGCAACTGATCACTGCTGGGTGAAGAAAGTTGGTCTTTGAGGGACTGACCTTAGCTAGCTTAAACTGGCTCCAGTTGATAGACACACATTGACAGACATATGGTGACACAAGCTTGAATTAATAGTCCCTAACATAGATATTAAATCTCACAATGAACTACTGCTGAACTTCAGCCTTTAAAAGAAAAATTTCACTTGTGCCTCCCACAGTGATTCTGTCTATGAAGGTCAGTAGATGTATCAGTGCTGTTTCCATTAATAGCAGCAGACATTAGAAGGTGAGGCTGGGGGTTAACTACCAGTGCCTCTGATGGAAACTGCTTTGTTTAGGTAAAGAGGTGAGGCAGCTACTTTCTCATGAATGTTGTAGAAATTCTTGATCATGTTTGCAGGGAAGGCCACTGGAAGGCAGGAAAGTGGAAACTTGTATCACAGTCTCCATGTTGAGCTTTTTCATCTTGTGTATCTACTGTCACAGCAGTGAGAATGGCCTGTTGTATTTTCTGAGGTGCTTATTCCTCTTGTCATGTTGGCAGGTGAAGTAGATTTTCAGTGAACTGAGAGGAAGGTTCTCAAAAGACAGAGAAGACTGTTTATAGAAGATTGTCTGGAAAGGAAAGTCACTATAGAAGAGAGATGACTTCTTTTCAGGTAAATACATCCAAGGGCATGGACCAGGTACCCTTTCTTTCTCAAAATATTTGGTATTTTACACTTGTAACCCTTTCTGGCCCAGTACTTGTATGTATAGAGCAGGCTTTCTGCTCTATACATACAGAGGATGCCTCTGCCTTCTAATCCTGGGATTGAAAGCCTGCACCATGATGCCCTGCCCATGTCAACTCTTTATGTATCACCTATGTAGCATACCTATCTCTCAGTTCTGTCCTCCAGACTAATCCAATGCATGACCTACTCTCTCAAAAATGTATTGTTGTTTAAACTACATAAAACTGATCTTTTCATCACACTTTATTCAGATATTCCATTACTTTGCTTATTTTAATTCCATCAACATCACAGGCCTGATGGTTTTGCTGCTGGGTTTCTTGACATCTGTATCAATTAGTCTCCTGGGAGGTGATTCCCTTGGTTGAAGTTCTTTTAGTCACAACCCAGACTCAGACTTGATTACTTTTGGTTTACTAGGAGTAAATTTTCTTCTGGTAATTTACAGAATAAAGCACATGAATCATGACATTTAATGCAGAATCTCTCATCACTGTTCAGTTTTTTCCTTCCTATGGAGAAATAAACCTTTGATATTTGCTAAATACTCAGTTTTACTGGTGGAGATTCTGAAGCTGGCCTCTTTTATCTCTTGGTATTTCTCTTTCACACTCAGTTCACAGTGGTGTTTCCATTACTGGTTCTTTGTACCTCAATAAAAATATTTATTACTCAGATATTGTAGACATGCAGTGGTCTGCTTTTTTAACCATTTGCAGTAAGGAGCCTTGTTGGCAAAATCCTCTTATTGTCACATGCAAAAGTTGCCTAATGTATTCCTTTTAAATAAATTTTCAGCAAGAAAATGAGGATAAAAAGAGGAAGTACTATCAAAAATAATTTTAGACTAGTTTATGTCCTAATGTTTCTATAATTTACTAATTACATGCAGGCTCTAGGACACACTTTACAGGATGGTGTCTCTCTTCTTGCTGTTGAGGGAGAGCGCATATAGTCATGGAACTCTTCGTTTAAACTCCTTTATTCTGCCATGTTCTGCTCTGTGGTGCTGGAGAATGTTTCTTTTGTACCTGGGGCACTGGCCTCACTGTAGAGCTTGTTTGGAAAGGATTAAGTCAGAACCAGCCACAGATCTTGTTAAGTCCAAATCAATGCTTTTTCTAGATAGATAGTACCTCATTATAAGCATTTGAATTTCTGAAACATACTTATAAATCAGTGTTTCTTCACATAGGAAAAATATGTACAATTGTTCTTGTATGTTACAAATACAGGAGGGAAAAGGTATTCCTATCTTGAGGACTTAATTTATATGCATGTGAAATTACTTTATAGAACAAACTATTGTTTGTCCCCAAGGACTCTTGTCTCCTTTTAATTTTCTCTGAGTAATTTGCCATTTGCATCACCCATACTGCTTTCTTTCTTCCTTTTCATAAGCCTATTGGACACTGAGGACGTTAGTGCATACTGATAGCACATTTGACTTAGTAGCTGGCCAGCTTGCCATTCAGTGCAAATCCTGCTTGAAGGAGCTTCTTTCTTTTAGTGTTTGCATCACTCTGAGTGCTTTGAAATCAGTCTTTAAAAATGAAAAAGTTGGTGGAAAAGGCGTTTCTACACTGTTCAAATTTATGTAGATTCTGTTTTATCTTTGGTGTGCACTGAGTTTACAATTGCTGGAAAAGGGTTTTCCACACTATTTACATTTACAGGGGATATCAATTGTATGAATACTTTGGTAAGTCTTGAGAGAAGACATAAGGCAGAAGGCATTTCCACACTGTTTACATTCAAAGGGCTCCACACCTGCATTAGTTCTTTGATACACAGTCAGGCAAAAGAATGCTTTCCCAGACTGCTTTCTCTCATAGGGCTTTGCTCCTATATGAGGTCTTTGATTCACAAAGAAATTAATCAAACCCTTGAGCAAGAAGGGTTTTTCACATTGTTACACTCATAGAGGTTCCAACAGGTGAGTTAGTTGATATACAGGGATGTTAAACATGCAGAATGCTTTTCCACACTGTTTATTCTCAAAAGGCATCTCTCCTATATAAGCTTTGTGATGCACTCTGTGGTGATCGTTGAGGAAGAATCCTTTTCAGATTGTTTACATTCATAGAGTTCTCCCCTGTATGAATTCTTTGACGCACAGTGGGGTGAAGCTTATTAAAGACTTTTCCACATGGCCTACATTCATAGGGCTTTGCCCTTGTATGAGTTCTCTGATTGCCACTCAGGTGACAGTCCCTAGAGAAGGTTATCCCAAAATGTTCACACAGGGCTTCTCACATGTATAAGTTTTCTGATGCATCTAAAGAGAATTTTTCCAAAAGGCTTTTCCTCACTATTTACATTCATAGAATTTGTCACCTGTATGAGTTTTTTCATGCACAATGAGGTTAGATATGTTGAAATCTTTTCCACACTGTTCACATTCATAGGGATGTTAAACTCACTGCACAGGAAAGAACTCAAATACAGCAGAAGCTATATGAATGTTAACAGGATAGAAAAACCTTTTTCAAATTTCTGTCCTTGCATGGATCACAGGACTCATGAGTAGACACCCTATGAGTGTTCTTTATCAATCTTTTTATTTTATTTTATTTTCATATGTGTATGAATGTACTGTCTGCATGCAGGTTTGTGCACCATGTCATTCAATGCCGTGGAGGTCAGAAGAGGGCATTGGACTCCCATGAAACTGGTGTTAAAGATGGCTTTCTGCCACCGTGTGGATGCTGGGAATCGAACCCGGGTCCTCTGCAAGAGCAATAGGCACTCTTACCTGCTGGGCCATCTCTCTAGCCCTTACTTTAGCAATCTTATAGTGGTTAGAAACCATAAAGGAAAGCCTTCACTAGTAAGTGTGAACTCAGTGTGCATCTAAAAATCATAGTGTTGAGAAGGCATATGAAAGTAAACCTTTCTCACCATACAGGAAAGCCTTCACTAGTAAATGTGAACTCAGTGTACATATATAAAGTCATAGTGTTGAGAAGGCATATGAAAGTAAACCTTTCTCAATTTGGAGAATATTGAGAAAGACTGAGAAAGAGATGAAAAGCATGTTTGGCAGAATGCATGAGCTCTGGCGGGGTGGGGGAATGGGGGGAACACAGGTCTAGATTTGTTAAAAAAATAAAAATAAATTTATGTGAAAAAAAAAGAAAAAAAAATAAAAATGAAAAAGTTGTAGGGCCTGGTGGTGCACGCCTTTACCGCCAGTACTCAGGAAGCAGAAACAAACCAATAGTTGTGAGTTCAAGGACAAGCTGGATTACATAGTGAGTTCCAGGCCAGCTGTGGCAACAGGTGTCTCCAAAAAGGAAAAACAACAACAAAAATGAACAAGTTATAAATTACAGAGGAAGGAGCAATCCACCTAACTGAATAAGTTCCCTGAATATTTTCATCCTGAGATAGTGTATAGATGGTGGTTCCACAATTGCAATAAGCTGATCTGGAAGGAGATGACTGAAACTGTTTGCATCTGTGTATGTGTTTCTTACTTGATATAATAAAGCTTATTTTCATAAAAAATGTACCATGAAAAAAATAATATTCATTGAACAGTTCTGATTGTTCATCTAGTCTTCATAACTTCTTTTACTAATTTTCTCTTTTTTACTTGTGTTGTATTCTGTTCAAAGTCACATGGTCAAATTATCATTTTTCATTTTAGGATCCATTTACTTTTAAGGATGTGTCCATTGACTTCTCCCAGGAGGAGTGGAAATGTCTAGACTCTGCTCAGAGAGCTTTGTATAGGGAGACAATGTTGGAGAATTACAACAATCTGGTGACTATAGGTGAGGAGATTTTTTTTCTTGCAGAATTTTTTTACTATTCTGCTTCCTTTCACAGAGAACAGTCTACTTTGTTCATATATTAGTTTTTCTGAATAAGTCTTAAATTGTTTAAAAAATAGTATATTGGGAATGTCTGGACATTGAGAAGAGCATTTTCACATTTTATCATTTCTTTCCATTTCCACTTGTTAGAGGAATTATCCATTGTCATTATTTGGGTGTTAATTTCAGTCACCCATTAATACATGATACTGTAGCCAGAATCATAATGTTCCATTTATGTAACTTCATACTCAATCTGTGATAGAACTCAGTATATGAAAATGGGAAAACTCCTATGTATTCTAATTATTCTGTCAGAAAACAAAAATCAGGAAATAATTTGGAGAATCATCTCTTCTTTTATATATTATCAATCAGCAGAGTACTCTTAGAAATCTGTTACTTTCTAAGTAATCCAGCAAGAGTCACATGTCTTTTTCTTATACACAGGTCTTGCTAGGTGTAAACCTATTCTGGTCTCCTGTCTTGAACAAGGCAAAGAGCCCTGGAATGGGAAGAGAGTGGAGACTGTAGTCAACCAGGTAGGTTTGGGTGGATAAAAGAGGGGCCCACATGAGAGTTCCTAAGTAGAGAATGATGAAGACCTGAAAATATTTGTGCCGTGGTCTGTTTCAGTAGATATTTTAACAATTTCTTCACTATGTGTCCTATAGTAAATGTCAAATGAATTATGGGAAAATTACTAGTACTTGTATACCACTTTATTTAATCACTTATTTAATTATTCATAATCTCATGTCTGATTTCTTGCAAATGTTAGATTTTTAATAGATGAACTATAATTTTTTTTTTGATCTTTTTGAGACAGGGTCGCCCTTTAGTCCCAGCTGGCCTGGAGCTCACTCTGTAGACCAGGAAGGCCTTGAACTCACAGAGATCCACCTGCCTCAGCCTCCCACGTGCTAGGATTAAATGCGTGCACCACCACGCCTGGCAAAATATAATATTTTGTGAAATGTGTAAATACTGAATTTCTTATTTTGTTTCAGCTTTGAAATTTTTTGTGCCCTTCTGATGGCTTGTGGTTTTTCTTTGCTTTAGGATTATTTATGCATTTCTGCCAAAATGAGAGTATAATTATGTGGAGAATCACATAATATATTTACATAGCATCACATTCTGTATTGTCTTCCCCCCTTTGAATAGGATTGTGTTAAATATGTGTGTCTTTCATATAGCATTGGTGGATTCCTCTGACTCTTGATGTCTACATTCCAGTTTCTCCAGAAAAGATGTTGTGAAACCTTGATCTTGCATAATACGTAAGATTTACTCTATTGCCCAAGACATTAAACATTACTAAAAGTTTTCTTTGAGTTTGGGAAGTTGCAAATCTCTTTGTATTTTCATTATTCATCATAGATATAGTTTACATAGGCTGGTTAGGAGGATAGATTTTGTTCAGGTACATTCCTCTCTCTGTAATACTCCTTGGACATGAGATTTTATTTATTTTTTTCAATGAATATTCTGAATTTCATACAGTTCATCTTAATCATATATAGACCTTCCCTGTCTGTACCAACCTTATATGTTAAGGATTTTCAAGTCAAGTTTGCATATCCAGATGACTGTTGGAGCCTATTCATCCTGTCTAGCATCACTCTCTTGAAGAAGATCAGCTGTCCCTCACTAAGTAGTGATCAGCTGCTGATAGTCCCTCACAAAAGGATTGGGCCTCCTGTTCATGTCTCCAGTTCTGTTCAGGGTTTTTTTTCTGCTTGAGTTGGCATTGGTTTTGTGCATGATGTCGCCATTGCTGTAAATTTGTATGAGCAAGTTTCCCAAACTTGTAAGACTCAGCACCATCCCTGAAGCTTGCATTCTTTCTGCCCCCTCTTCTGCCATGATTCCTGAGGTCTGGGTGGGGAAGTTTTAATGTAGGAGTCCTGTCCAGGGACGTACTCTATGTAATCTCTTATTCTGTGACTTTAGCCAGTTGTGGCCTCCTGTGTTCTTCGTCCTCTCTTGCATGAGGAAACTGCCTGATGAGAGTTGAGAGATGCAATATTATTCTTCCTACCCCTCATTCCACTAAGTTCTGTGAGTCATAATTATAAAAGTTTTGCTGTAAATTTGTCACTTAGGGTTTGGCATCTCACAGTTATTCTCTGTGTGTGAGCAGTTGTTGAACTCTGTAGTACAATCTGTCTGTTGCAAAAGCAGCTTCTTTGATGAGTGGTGGCTGATGTAGTTGTCTATAAATATAAGAATCCATTTTAAGCTTGAAGTAAGAAAGAACATTAGCCCAGGAACTTAACAGAGGTAGGGTTTTCTCTAGGGTCTATGACCACTCAAGCCATGTGTATTTGGCTATGTTTACAGTGTGACACATGCATTTCTTCCCACTGAACAGGCTTTAAGTGCCATTAGACAGCTATGGAATACTGGCACAACTATAGTTTGCTATGCCAATCACTGTTGTGGTTATTATGCTTTACAGTTATAGTTGAACCATTGAATGGTTGTCACCCTTCACAGCTTGCATAGTATCCTCCAAAAATATGAGAAGTTACCTTCAGGGAATAGACCTTCCAGTTCAGTTCCATCTCCATTCTTCTAGATCCTGTGTCTGAAGTATGTCCTTTCTTCAGCTCCAGGGTTTTCCCTTCAAGTTCTGGGAGGTGATCAAGTGCTGGTACAATTGCCTTTTTATTTTTGGAGTCTCTTGGACTATCCTTACCAACAACTGAAAGAGAGGTTTCTCCTGTCTGGCACTGTGCTTCTTATTTTATTGATGTCAGCTATACACAGGCATTCATGCTGAGATATTGCATATGTATTTTTCCATAGACTCTTCAGCAGTTTCGGCTGCTTTCCACCTTATCCTTAAATATATACTATGATTCAACATGCCTTAAGCCATTTGATGTTTAATGTTAGATTGTATTCCTGATTTGAGCCTTTGGATAGTTCCTTATCTGAATAATGGGATAAGAACATGGCTGTTTGGAACATTGCCATGGAGTTATATTCGTCACATATTCTCCATTAGAAGAACAATTTTAGGACTATTATGGTGCATTGTATGAGTATGTGCTCCATAGGTTCCAAGAATTTGGACATTTTTGTCCCCAGCTGGTGGTGCTATTGGAGAGTTCTTAGAATGTGTCACTTTGCTGGTGAAAGCCTGTCACTAGGGCAGGCTTAGAGAGTTCTTAAACTTGAATGACATTGCATTCTTACACTGATGAGAAGTTTTTGAATTTCTATACCTTCTCTTTCATCATGCAAATGCTTTTCATTATTTCCAAATGATAAAACACATATCTGATTACTGCTGGAGACTTAGTGAGGGCAAAATTCCCAGTAATGATATATTCAAAATATGTAGGCTTTTTGAAGAGATATGGTTGGCCTATCTTGAAAATTCACTCTCTGTATAATACTATTTGCTAAGGTGTGAAAAGTTAGTTGGTGTGTGATTCTGGTACTTGCAGTATAGTATGCTGGTCTGGGTAGTAGGCAGGTCCATGGTAAGCAGATTAGGAGTGGGTAAGGGAAATACAGAAGTGGAAACAAAGTGTGGATGTTCTAACAATTGAGTCTCTAGAATTGCTAGTCCTCTTGCTCAGAATCAGGAGGCAGTGGGTACAGCTTGACTAAGAGTGTAGTCCAGAGATCTTAGGCAGAAAGGATAAATCTGCCTGTGCCCCACCCCACCCCACTTTAGAGAACCCTGACCAGTACAGATTGTCATAGCAGGACTGGTTCTAGGGATAAAGAATTGAAAGTATGAGTTTCTTTAATGGGCTCGATGGTGTCTGGTGCAGGCTCTCCAACTCAAGGAAACCTAAAAGTACTAAAGACTTCCCTGGTAGCATGGACAGTGCTGAAAATCCGTGTTGTGGATTTTCTTGGGGGGGTGGATTTTTAAAGCAATTAAGAAGATAAACGAATGTGATCATTCTAACTTACCACCTGTGAAAAACAAGCCAGTAAGCAGCTGGAACCTGGATCACAGACCCGACAACCCCCCCCCCCCGTGACCCCTTCACATTTCAACACCAGGACCATATAGGAGACTCTTACTCATTATCAAGTCTTGCTTCTGGCTAGAGATGGTGGTTCAGCCCCCTCTCACCATAGCTTCTGTGGGCTGACCCTAAAGAAATTCTTCACAGAGTAATTCTGGTCTCTTGTTACAACTGATTTTTCAACCCCAGCTAATCAGTATCAATTGTCCTAGTAGAACAAAGCTTTCACTTCAGGTTGTAGTCTCTTGTTACTTACAGCTGATTCTTCAGCTCCAGCTGACCAGAACTCACAGATTCTCAATTCAGAAATACCAATCAAACAACCCTGCTGGTCTCTGCTTCTCTTTGAAGCTTCAGAAGCCAGGCCTCCATCGGCTAAAATTCTTTTAGCCAAACTGCTCCAAGCTCCACAGCAACAAACTCTAAGCACTCAATGGCTTTTCCAGCCCAGGGTTCCAAACCTGTCCACAATCCTCCCCCAAACACCAAGATCAGGTCTTCCACAGCAATAGCCCACTCTCTGGTACCAATTTCTGTCCTACTTTGTCTTTCATTTGCTGTGACAAAACACTGTGACCAATTACAACTTGGGGAAGAAAGGGTTAATTTGTCTTACATCTCCTAGGTCACAGTTCATCACATAGGGAGCCCAAGATAGGAACTCAGGGCAGGATCTAGGAACCTGGAGGCAGGAGCTGAAGCACAGGCCATGGAGGAATGCTGCTTACTAGCTTGCTCCTCAGCCCATGCCCAGCCTGCTTGCTTAGACTGTAGGCAACAACATGCCCAGGGGTGGCACCATTCAGTGGGCTGGGCTCTCCCACATCACTCAACAATCAAGTCAATACTCTACAGATGTGGCCCCAGGCTAGTACCATGGAGGAAATTCCCCAATTGAGGCTCCTTCAATCCAGGTGTATCAAGTTGACAATAAAGCTCTCCAGCACAGTGGGCCTGCCAGAACTCCAAACTGCATCTGTATTCCACTGTCACCTCTAGCACCATCAGGTCTACTCAATAACATGGCCCAAGGAGCAGAGAAGCCTGCACTGCAGCCTGGACCTGTTGAAAGGCCTTATCCTGTTCCAAGACTTACTGGAAGCTATTTGCCTTCATAGTAATTTGATATAGGGACCAAGTGATACACCCAGGTGATGAATGTGTTGCCTCCAGAATCCAAAGAGTCCAGATGCAACTATTTATTCCTCACCTTATAAGAAATGTCTCTGCTGTTACACACCACTGAATTCCTAGAAATTTGACTGTGCCGGCAGACCCTTGAGTTTTCATTGGTTTTATTACTAATTATTTCATGTACACATGTTTCACCAACAAATCCAGAATGGTTGTTATTTTCAGCTCATTGAATCCAATCAGCATAGCATCATCAATATAGTGGACTTATGCATTATTTTTGAAGTGATCAAATTCCCTTAATGTACAAGAGTAAAGGAGTATTGCTGGTCTTATAAGCTGAAATCAAATTGCTTCTGGTGGTCTTTATCAACAGGTATAGAAGAAAGCATTGGCAAGATCAGTTGCTCCATACCAGGTATTAATCTGTTGAAGTGAGGAAATCACATCTCATACATCAGCTGCAATTGGAGTCACTACATGATTAAATTTTTTTTTGGGGGGGAGCTATTTTTGAGATGGGGGTCTCCCTATAGCCCCAGCTGGCCTTGAACTTGCTTAGTAGTCCAGGCTGGCCTTGAACTCACAGAGATCTGCCTGTCTCTGCCTCCCTGCATACTTGATTAAATTTTTGATAGTAAACTGTCCTTGATGGCAGCACTAATTTCTTCAGTCCTTCCAGGAATGCGATCCTGTTTTTGTTCTCTGTTTTCTCTGGTAGAGACAATTCTAGTGGTTTCCATTTGGCATTTCCAACCATAAATAGCCACAGTCCATAAATCAGGGAGCCAATGTGAGGATTCTTCCAACTTATAAGTACATCTATTCCAATTATTCATTCTGGAACTAGGGAAATAACCACAGGATGAGTTCGGGGTCCCACTCGAGCCATTTGAGTCAGACTTCAGTATTACCTCCCATTTATCACCCAACTTCCATAAGCCCATTCATTAACTAGAGGGCCACAATATTTTTCAGAGTCTCCTGGAATCTGCCAATTCATAACCAGTATGCAATAGGCCTTGGGAATTCTGTTAATTTTCTTTACCCAATGTTATCCCAGTAAATAGCTCCAGGTCACTCTGGGGAAGGACAGGAGAAAAGCTAATGGTATTTTCTTTCATTTTCTTTGGTTAAGTTGACTAGTCCTTGGTCATTCTTTTCGATGGATTGTTTGATTCCTTACAGGTAATGTTTTTATTCTGTGTTTTGACGGTTTCTTTTCTATTTGTTATGTTTTGCATCCAACACTTTGTGTTTAGCTTCATCATTAGGAGAAATATTACATGCATTTTTCTGTTGTTTATTTGGTATTGTTGGTATTTTGAGGTAATTTCTACTTCCAAGTGCTTTAGCTGTATACCACATGTTCTGGTAGGCTGTGTTATGGTTTTCACTTCATTGTTGGAATTTGTAATTTTCCTCCTTGATAATGACAGTGACCCAAATTCACCCAAATTAAATTTGTCCAATAAACAGTATTTCTACAGAGTCATTGTAGTACTGTTCTACTTTTTCTTAAAAATACATGATCAATACTACATTTTTTATTTAGGTGGTACTTGTGTTATAACCCATTATGTGGTCTATTTCACTAAATTAGTACAAATCAGACAGTTTTATTTCTTCTATGGAATATGATGTAGATATTGAAGTTCCATTCATCTATTAAATAATTCAGCTTTTGAGATTTATTTTGCTAAATTCAATTTTGAAAAATGTACCTAGAATTTAAAGTGGTGGATTGAAATTCCCCACTGTTATTTTAATATAAGCAATATTATATTTTTCCATTTGTTTTTAGTACTATAGAATGAGTAAGTTTAATATTTTGTTTTGAAATTATAATTTATACATATATGTTATTTTATTTTTACTGGTAACTAATGATAATTTCTTTATATGTGTATGATTGTATTGCCTCAATGCATGTATGTGTACCCATGTCATACAATGCTTATGGAAGTCAGAAGAGTGCATTGGATCCCCTGGAACTGGCATTACAGACAGTTGTAAGCCACCATGTGGGTGGCAATTGAATCCAGGTCTTCTATTTTGTCTTTCAATTGCTGTGACAAAACACTCTGACCAATTCCAACTTGGAGAGGAAAGGGTTAATTTGGCTGATATCTCCTGGGTCATAGTTCATCACAGAGGGAGCTTACCATAGGAACTCAGGGCAGGAACCTGGAGGCAGGAGCTGAAGCACAGGCCATAGAAGAATTCTTCTTACTGGCTTGCTACCCCGGCCCATGTTCAGCCTGCTTTGTTATACATTATACAACAACCTGCCTAGGGGTGGCACTACCCACAATGGGCTAGACCCTCCCACATTACTCAACAGTCAAGACAATACTCCACAGACATGGCCATAGGCCAGTCCAGTGGAAGAAATCCCCCCAATTGAGGCTCCCTCAACTCAAGTATGTCAAGTTGACATGAAAGCTGTCCAGCACAGTAGCTCATGATCTTAACCACTTAGCCATCTCTCCAGTGCTGTACTGATAAATTTTAACCTCTTCTACCTAGGTTTACAGTTTGTTTTATGATTATAGAATTTGATATTACAGTTTGCTTATATATGGGTAGCTTGATAGCCATCATTGGTTCCAAATATTAGGATGTCACTGTTAGTAACTGTGTTTCTTGGACAAAAGAGACACTAGAATATTACTCTTATCACAGAACACTATTATATATCTTCTAATTTTTACATTTTTTCTTTCTTTAAAAACATTTTTTGTTATTTTTATTTTATGTGGATGAGTGTATTGCCTACATGTATGTGAGTGCACATGTGTCAAGTAGTACTGCAAAAGACAGAAGGGGACATCAGATCCACTGAAACAGGAATTACAAACAGTGGTTAACCATCATGTGGGTGCTGGGATTTGAACCCACATCCTATGCATGAGCAGTCAATGTTCTTAACTGCTGAGCCATCTCTCCAGCCTTTATTCCCTTCCTTATTATTTTTAATTTGGCCTTTTTTTTCTATACTGCATATGTTATATACTGTGAACTTCTTTGTTCATCAGTTTGCTTATGTAAATTTTGAAGTGATGGTTTGCTTGCCATGAAGCTGTGCATTTTTTTCAAATGTTATTGTTCCTCCATCAGTTTCAGGAAAGAACATTTCTGCTAATCAAATTTAGTTTACACTTCCACTTTCAGTTCTTTAAATGTGTCTTTTTTATTATTATTTCATGATCTCCTGGCTCTTGGCTGAAAAAAAGATCTTATTACAAATTTTCTATTTTTTAATAAGTTGGTATTTGGAAGTTTCATTCATGCTTATTACATATATCTCAGTATTTGTGATTGCTCAGGATGTTTGATTGTGTTAGCATTGTTCTCTATATTGAAATGCACTCTTTTTTTGTGTGTTGCATGGAGAACTCAACACTTCGAAGACATCAGAGAATTTATGATGGAAAGAAATCATACAAGTGTGAAGATCATTATAAATTCTTTATAAAAATGTCAGATATAGAAAGTCAACTGATGATCCAAACTAGAGAGAAAACCTTCAAATGTGAAAAATGTGACAAGTCCTATTTTCGAAGGATTGATCTTAAAGTACATGAGAGAATTCATACTGGAGAGAAACCTTATAAGTGTGAAGAATGTGACAAGTCCTTTATTCAAAGGGCTTATCTTAGAGTACATGAGAGAATTCATACTGGAGAGAAACCTTATAAATGTGAGGAATGTGGCAAGTCCTTTAGTCGAAGTGGAAATCTTAGAGAACATGAGAGATATCATACTGGAGAGAAACGTTACAAATGTGAAAAATGCAACAAGTCCTATTTTCGAAGGATTGATCTTAGGGAACACGAGATAATTCATACTGGAAAGAAACCTTACAAATGTGAAGAATGTGACAAGTCCTTTATTCGAAGGACTGATCTTAGAGTACATGAGAGAATTCATACTGGAGAGAAACCTTACAAATGTGAAGATTGTGACAAGTCCTATTTTAGAAGGACTGTTCTTAGAAGACATAAGAGAATTCATACGGGAGAGAAACCCTACAAATGTGAAGAATGTGATAAGTCCTTTATTCGAAGACCACATCTTAGATTACATGAGAGAATTCATACTGGAGAGAAACCTTACAAATGTGAAGAATGTGACAAGTCCTTTAGTCAAAGGGCACATCTTAGAAAACATGAGAGAATTCATACTGGAGAGAAACCTTACAAATGTGAAGAATGTGACAAGTCTTTTAGTAATTCAGAAGATCTTAAAAGACATAAGAGAATTCATGCCAGAGAGAAACCATACAAATGTGTAGAATGTAACAAATCCTTTATTCAAAGGGCAGGACTTAGAGAACATGAGATTATGCATACTGGAGAGAGACCATACAAATGTGAAGAATGTGACAAGTCCTTTATTCGAAGGGTACAACTTAGAGAACATGAGAGAATTCATACTGGAGAGAGACCTTACAAATGTGAAGAATGTGATAAGTCCTTTATTCGAAGGGCAGGTCTTAGAGAACATAAGAGAATTCATACAGGGGAGAAACCCTACAAATGCAAAAAGTGAAAAGTCCTTTACTGTTAACTCAGCTCTTAGAAAACATTACAGAGTACATTATTCAGGGAGATACCACAAATATAAGTGATGCAGACATTCATTTAAATGTATGTCAGATTGAAGAATGTAGCAAGAATACAATTGTACAGATTTGGCAGATCCTGGGCTCATTCTACAGAGAACAATACAGAATCTATATAAGTCCTTTATTCGAAGGGCAGGTCTTAGAGAACATAAGAGAATTCATACAGGGGAGAAACCCTACAAATGCAAAAAGTGAAAAGTCCTTTACTGTTAACTCAACTCTTAGAAAACATTACAGAGTACATTATTCAGGGAGATACCACAAATATAAGTGATGCAGACATTCATTTAAACGTATGTCAGATTGAAGAATGTAGCAAGAATACAATTGTACAGATTTGGCAGATCCTGGGCTCATTCTGTAGAGAACAATACAGAATCTATATGAGAGGGAAAGTTTTAAATGCAATAATCATGTGGAAATATTTAATAAACATTTAAATTTTATAGTTTACTGAAGAAAAATTTTAAAGTATAAAATAAAAATCTCATAAATTTTTATTTTTAATTCAATATGAGAAATTTTAGGTATAAAAACCCAGAAAATTAAAGACTGACAAAAGTTTTACTTGTTCTTCCAATCCTTTCAAATATAACAGAATCTAAAATTTAAATAAACCCTAATTCTAAAAATAATTTTAGGCATAATTCCATTAGCTCACATCTTAGGACACATGAGAAATTTCATACTGAGCAGGAGTCTCACAGAATTGTATTCTTAAAATCTTATTTAGATTCAAGACTTCACAGTGTGCATTAGCAACACAAATGTCTAAGATATGTCAGAACTTCACTAAGAGATATAACATGTGAATGTTTGAAAATGTCTGGCCTATATACAATGTGGAAAATTCTAAAGTGTATGAATAAGAAGTGTCTTTATTTAAGTATTAAATGGTAAACAAAACATTTCCAGACCTCACCTCTTTTTTAGTAATACACAATTCATTAAAAAATGCCAGAGCACTGTTCTATTTAGAAGATGCCTAGGATGAATATTATAGAAAAGGACTTTTAAGAATTTACTTGAATTATTTCTTATATTTCAGTGAAATAGTATGTGATATTTTTGTAGATTTAACTTCATTACTTAGAAACTTATATTACAATTACTGAAACTTTTTGAGAAGAAATTTCTGTAGATTCATGTGATTCTCTAAATCCAAATCCACTTCATCTGATTTACAAAGGATTTTGATGATAGCTTATAGCAATTGTTTATTCAGATTTGAAAGCACATATCGTCTAACAACAATGCTTCATTAATATAAAATTTTCTGTGAATAATTTGTTGTCAGAGGGTAATTCTTCACTATAGATATGATTTCTTTTGGAGGATTATGAATCCATTTTTATGTGATGTATATTGGATTGACATATTTCTACTATGGAAATGAGAATCTTGAATATTAACATGGTAGCATTTAAAATGGCTCAGTGAAAAGAATAACCTAACTAGTATCTTAATTTTGTGCTAAATGACACACTAGAAAGACTGATTAGCTGTTTTCAGGATTGTTGTTAATGTGAAGAAGAGACTAACTAGAAACTTTGAAAATATTCTTAGAGGATATGTGATGTTAACATAGATCTGTTCTGTTGGGAATAATTATGTGTAATGTTTCAATGTTAGGATTAGGGTTAGGGCTAGAGTTAGGGTTTTAGGGTTGGGGTTTTAGGATTAGGTTAGTATTAGGGGTAGGGTTTTAGGGTTAGGTTTGGGGGTTAGTGCTAGCATTAGGGATATTAGGTTAGGGTTAGGGGTTAGGCCTTGGTTTGGGGTTAGGGCTAGGGTTAGGGTTTTAGGTTTAGAGTTAGGGCTTAGGGCTTGGTGTTAGAGCTAAAGCATGATAGAATGGAGTGTGTGTGGGGAAGGAAAACGTCAAGAAAAGAAATAAAGTTATTTGGAACAGAAACCTGAATGGAGGCTGGCAGGTGAAGGGTCTGTTGTGTACTTGGGATAGTAAGGGAAGCAACAAATGGAGTTGGGGATAAGTAGATAGATTGGATGATAGATGATAGACAGATAGATAGATAGATAGATAGATAGATAGATAGATAGATAGATAGATAGATAGAATGGAAATGGAGAGAGCACGCAGTAAAGTGTCTGAAAGAGCGCTATTGGTCAGATCAGAGGCCAGCCTGATTCCACCTAGACTGTCTCTAAAGCAAAGAGAAAAAAACAAATGCTTCCTCCTGGCATTTATAGACTATTTCAGAAGGTAGGAGCAAGGGAAGATAGGAGAATTCAAAGATCTGAGGTAAAAAGTGTGAGTTTTCCCAAAGTTAAGGTGGAAGTGAGCCACCTGATGGTAATTGTATGCAATTAACTAAGAATTTCTGATGATCAAAGTGAAAGTGTTGAACCAGAAGTGTAAGCTTTCATCCATAGCTGCATAGGGAGATCCTGTCTCTAAGAAATGACCTCATAATATATAAATACATAAATAAATAGGGAGATTCTGTCTCTGAGAATTAAATTCCCAGGAGGCTAGAGAGATGGCTCAGTGGTTAAGGGCAGTGATTGCTCTCGACTAGGACCAGGTTTTGATTCTCAGTACGCACATGGTGGCCAAATAGGGCATGAGAGAAGGGAAAATAGAGTTAATGGTTTGGGGCAGAAAAGCAGAATGGAGGCAGGCAGGCGATGGTGCTGTTGTCTACTTGGGTGTAGGAGCAGAAACAACAGATAGAGGTGGGGATGGATGGATAGATAGAGTGGAAATGGAGACAGCATAGAAGAAAGTTACTTAAAGTGGGCTATTGGTCAGATCAGAGGCCAGCCTGATTCTGCATACACTGTCTGTAAAACAAAGAGAAACAAATCACTACTCACTCTGGCATGTGTAGACTATTTCTGAAGGAAGAAGCAAGAGGGGATTGGAGAACTCAGAGACCCGAGGTATAAATAAAGTCTGACTTCTCCCAATGATAAGGTGAATGTGTCCCACCTGGTGGTAATTGTAGGGAATTACTGAGGATTTCTGATAATCAAGTGAAAGTGTTAAACAGGAAGTGGAAGCTGGGCATCCCTGGCTGTGTAGGGAGATCCTGTCCCGAAGAAATTACATCATAATATATAAATACATAAATAGGGAGGTTCTGTCTCTGAGAACTGAAGTCCCAAGAGGCTGGAGAGATGGCTCAGTGGTTAAGGGCATGACTGTACCTGCCTAGGATCAGAGTTTGAATCTCAGCACACACATGGTGGCCAAATAGCGCATGAGAGAAGGGAATGGAGGGGGAGGAAATAGTATAGAAAATAAATACAGCTATTGGTTTGCTACAGAAAAGCAGAATGGAGTCAGGCAGGCAACAAGACTGTTGTCTACTTGGGGATAAGACCAGAAGCAACAAATGGAGATAGAGTGGAAATGAAGAGAACATGGTGGAAAGTGTCTGAAGGAGGGCTGTCAGATCATAGGACAGCCTGATTCCACCTAGACTCTCTCAAGCAAAGAGAAATGAACAAGTGCTCCCTCCCAGCATGTGTAGACTATTTCAGAAGAAAGGAGTAAGAGTTGTTTGGAGAACTCAGAGACACAAGGTCTAAATAAATTCTGAGTTCTCCCAATGTTAAGTTGAAAGTGTGCCACCTGGTGGTAATTGTAGGCAATTACTAAGGATTTCTGATAAAGTGAGTGTTAAAGTGGAAATGGAAGCTGGGCATCTGTGGCTGTGTAGGGAGATCCTGTCCCTAAGAAATGACATCATAATATATAAATACATAAATAGGGAGAGTCTATCTCTGAGAATTGAAGTCCCAAGAGGCTGAAGAGATGGCTCAGTGGTTAAGGGCATGACTGCTTCTGCCTAGACCCAGGTTTGAATCTCAGTACCCACATAGTGATCAAATAGGGCATGATAGAAGGGAGTTGGGCGGGGGGAGAAAAGAAATACAGGTCTTGTTTTGGGGAGAAAAGCAGAAGGCAAGCAGCTAGGTGAGGGGACTTTTCTACTTGGGGATAGGAAGGAAAGCTCCTCCATAGTGATGGTTATATGAGGAACTGGGGCTGAAGATCAAGGGCACTGTCAGACTTTAGCCACCAGGCCAAGAAGATATGTCAGTGAATGGGACTTTGAGATAGGGGCCTCGGAGGTTTGATTCACCCTGACTCCGCAGAGAGGGGCAGTTGATCTCTAGTATCTCCCATTGTCCAAATTGAAGGCATGGTCCTGGTGGTGTTTGAGGGTTGGAGCAGGCTCTGGCCCAGTGGCCTTCCTTGCCATGTTTGAGGCAGGGTACTGGTGGCTCACATTTTTGAATTGCTTGGAGTCTTCCTGAGGGAGCCCTGAGACTGTAGCCAGCAGTTGGCACTTTCTTTTGACTCAATTGGCCCCATCTGTCTTTTCTTATTCCCCTTGGTTATGAAAAACTTTAAAGGCCATTTCCAGCAAGTATCCCCATGGAGGCTATAGTTCTTTCTCTAGGTGTTTCAGTTTTCTCCTGGGGCAAATTGTGCTATAAAATGGGTATCTAGGAACACCATGCCCTCCCTTGTGTTAGGGTCAAATTGTTGTATCAAGTCAGGGAGTCAATTAGGTGACCCATGAACTCAGCTGGGTTCTTGTCAGGCCTTTGGATAATCTCACTAAGTTTTTCATAATTGAGTGCAACATGGGACATAGCCTTCATTCCCTGATGGTGGCAAGTAATGTCTTTTTTTTCTCTGCTCTCTGAATCCCCCCCCCCCAGGAGTTGTCTGGTAATCCCATCCCAGGTCCTGTTTAGGAACTGCAGCTTCCCCCACTGGATGGGCAGGTTCAGTTAGGTGGACCTGATTATCGTGACCCTGAGCATCGGACCACACTCTGCTGCTCATATGAGGAGAGAGTGGATGACAATATGACAAATAAATCATACCATGTCAGATCGTAAGTCTGGGTTAGATATTTGAATTTTTAGAGAATTTATGGGGGTCAGAGGAGAAGGAACCAAGCCTTTTTTTCAATCTGTGAGAGATCTGGCATTGAAAAGGAGAGTGTACTTGAACTATGCCTCCAGCCCTTATCACTTCTTACAGGGGGAAAAGATCTGTCTGTGGGATCATAGGGCTGGAGTGGGTATGGTGAGAAACCAGGGATGGGGAAAGAGGCTGGGGAGGGCAATGTACCTCTATTGGAGTGGTGTCTGAGGCAGGGGAGAGAGGAGAGGCAGGTAAATGGGATGAGGGATGAGAGGAGAAGGCTGAGTGTAGGCAGAAGAGCAGGGAACAGGTGGCCGATGGGGGAGGCAAGTCATCCATTGCCTCAGGGATCCAGGGCTGAAGTAGGTTGAGAATAAGGACATGGGGTTGAGAAGGAAAAGGGGCCACCTGTTCTGGCCAGGAGAATCTGTTCAACAGAACAAGCACACCATACTTCAGGGTGTGAGCAGAGTTCAAAGAAGCCCTGAATGTAAGGCAGTTTGGGCCACTTGCCAGTTCCCTGACAGTAAGTTTCAAGATCTTTAAGAATTTGTCCATGTAGATGCCACCTAGTGGCCATCTAGAGTTATTGTCCACACAGTACTGAGGCCAAGAAATAGTGCAAAGAAATTTTAGACATTTAGGTTTGAGTGTCTGTTGGAGTTCCAGAGGTTTTAGAGAGCAGAGTAGACACTCCAGGGGGCGACAGAGAGGACTTCTTGGAATGGTAGGAACCCATAGTCAAAGGCAGAGGGAAAAGAAAAAGAGCTAGGCTAGATGAGGAAGTAGAAGAGGGAGATGAGGTCATGAGTTTCAGGAGGGCAAGTCGTTAAGATGCCAGGTAGAAAGAGGAGGAGGAGAATTGCAAACCCCTCTATGCTTGCTGGAGTATGTGTGTTTTGGATCAGGTTTATGTGCTGCTTTTGGGATGGACTTTCTCAGCCTTCACACTGAGACCATCTTCTCCCACTGCATCTCAGGGGTGTCCTGCATGTTTAAGGAAACATGAGGGGCCTCAAGACACTGGGACATCAGCTCCTTATGTGTGTCTTCCCGGACAAGCCAAAAAGATCCTTCTGACCCAGGAATGGGGTGTTTGCAGGGTTTCCCTATGAGCTGTTGCATAATGTGGGGGTGGCCCCTTGACATCCACACCGTGTAAGGGTGTGTGTAACAAGTGCCTCTTGTCTTCAGAGCTTCTTATGACAAGGCACTCAAAGTTCCTAAGCTAAAAGCTGTAAGGAAATCACAGGAAAGTAAATGAGGAGGAAGGGAAGGGAGAGACAGGGAGTAGCCACAGTAATGAGAAGGAAGTGGTCAGAAGGTGTCCTTATCTGTCTGATAAGTTCTCTGTGCTTCACGTGTCATTCCACTGGCCAAAGGGGGCAGAGAGCCCAGAGGTGAGAGAGTCACCCCACGTTCTGGAACAATTTTCAAGTAGCAAGCGAGTGGATCTTGTGGGTCTATTGGTGACTCTGAATGAGAGGTGGCCACCACAGGGAAAGGGAAGGAGAGAGAGAGAGAGACAGAGAGAGAGAGAGAGACAGAGAGAGAGAGACCAGGTGGGGAGAGGCTTAAGAGCCTGGGTTCAGAAGGACAGAGAAGGGGAGAGGGAGGGAGAGAGGAGAGAGAGAGAGAGAGAGAGAGGATTTGAGTAATTCAGAGAGACAGGTTTGTCTCTCAGGTGGCCATGAATTCACTCTGACTGTGCTGGCAGATCAGTGGTCACAGGGACCAGAGGAATTCAGTGGCCATTGCCATTGCTGTTGGTTCAGGAGTGTCCAGGTTTGGAAGGAGAGGGCAGGAGGGAGCAGAAAAAAAAAGAAAGAGAGAGGCGGGGGGTGGGAGGGTGGGAAGGAGAGAGGAGTTATGTAAGACTTCTGGATGCAATCAGATCCGTGGTGAATGCAGAGCCTGTAACTGGCAGCCAGTCTGATTGGAGTCTCTCAGTTGCACACAACCCAAGGCTGGGAAGCCAGGGTCTTGACCCTCCCTGAGTTCACAGCACCAGATGTTAGGTCTGTTAGAGGGGACACCTCACGCACAGGAAGAAGAAAAGATCAGGACTCTGATGAAAAGGAAGTTGGGTTTATTTGGCGGGGACTGGCTTGCCTGTATTGGGATTAGGATGTCCCAAAATGGCAGTTTCTATACCCAAGCACACAGGGAAGTAAGTTTACAAGGAAGTAGGGGGTGAGGAGTTGGGGAGAGGGGGCGTAGGTGGGTCTGTGTCTGGTTTCGGAAGGTGTATCTTGAGAGAAACTGGGATCTGTCACTTGCATCAGAGGCATCTTGAGAGAGACTGGGACCTGTGACTAGTATCAGTAGAAGCATCACCAGAGAGAATGAGGAGTGGTTCTGGTTTCCATGATTACAGGATGTTGCAGCAGCTTTTCTCAGATTGTAGGAGTGCAGTCGAGAGTAATTATTTCTTGGGACTTCTGCCTCAATTGCCTTCCTAAAATCCCTGACTTAGGTGGGCTACAACCTGATATTACCAGGAAACCCTCTGAAATTAAGACTAAGAAAGAACTGGTTTTAGTCTGCTTATTATGGTTATCATGGTAACTGAAATAACATTTTCTGCAGCATCGATAAGACACATGTTTACTCTTACAGTCTGCAAGTTAGAAAATCAGAGAAGCCTATCTGGGATGGACAAATATAAGAGCTTCAGATTAAATGACATAGTGGGAGATACTCTATAGCCTCCACCCCAGGGAAATATTGGCATGCTCCTGGCATGCTTCTTAAGGAAATCCAGGGCAAAATAGGAATAGTAGTTAGGGGAGATCCTGTGGGAAATTACAGGAGCCTTCAATGTACTTCTCTTTTAATAATCAAGAAATCAGGTCACAACCTGTTGATCAATGGAATGTATATCAGTCATATTGGAGAAATAGAGAACCAGGGGATCTTTTTCTATTATCCTAGGTCCCCAGCCTAGCTCCACCTCCAATGCAGGGATTACTACAGAGACAAAAAGGTCCATGTGGTAGAAATTAGACATTTAATATAAACTATGGAGGTCAAAATTGGGTATGGAGCAGTGAATGGATGGCCAGGATGGATCAGATATTCTGTCAGCACATACAATAAAAGCATAAGTTACAACTGTGTGGTAGGGAGGACAGACACTCAAGTGATTTGGTTCCCACTCAGATGGGCCTCACATGCCCTAGAGATGGAATACATGGCTTTCATCCTCCATTACAAGATGGCCTGGGAAATCCCATTCTGTAAATCCTTCTTCCTCCTGCTCCCTGCTGCAAGCAGACTGAGGCTAATACTACCTCAACACAACTATTCAATCTCCCTTGATCAGAACCAATCATAACTCTTGTCATGAAAGTTGGTGAGAGGAACTGGAATTCTTGGGAAATGTGTCTGTGAAGGTCCCCCATTCCTTTGAGGAAAATCAACAACATTCTAGTCTGAACAATGCCAGGGCACATATCTGTTGGTCCTGTTGTGGCACGTTACTGGAACAGTTATAAAACAATTGCAGTGGGACCTGTGCTGAGGTCCTACTAGCTATACTTTTCACAGTTGTATATCATCAGATTAACCAAGCTCAACTGCAAATGTTTCATATGAAAAGGAACTTCTGAGGATAAGAGGATCATTTGACCCTTGTGTTTACATAGATTCCATTGGAATGCTAAAGGAACCCTGATGAGTTTGAGGCTAGGAACCAAATAGTAGTATGATGTGAGTCAGCATTATTCTTGTGGTGTACTATATAACCATATCTAAGATTGTAGATAAAGTATTTATATGTAGTTTTTATAATTATAACCATACTTATAGTATATATAATTCTATTATATGCATGTTAATTATATATACTATATAAATTATATGTCTATATGTAATATATTAATTATATATGTATTACAAATACCTAGTGTGATTTGGGACCTGCAGTGTCACTACATCAACATTATTATAATTATCAGAACAAAAAGTCCTGACTCTTAAACTTAGTTTTTAAGGATTGCCCACAACTCAGAGTACTCTCTTTTTCCAGATCTCCTTTAGAACCCTCTATCTCCTCAACCTTGGCTGAAGAAATTGTCTTATTGGAACTATATCTCTGCAACTCTGCCCTCAAGTCATGCCCCAATGATTTCATTCAAAATGTTTTCTTCAGCTTCAATGGGAGAAGTGCAAGTTTCACTCTACCCTAATCATAAGAGACCATTCAGCCTTTTCATCCCTAGTCTAGGATATATCATTCATCCAAAATCAATGGTCCTTCCCAAACTTCAGTATGTGCAAGGGATGGGTACACAGCCTTTCAGCACTTTGATATGTTAATCCTCAAGCACACTCACACTCATCATGTATTACCTTTTGAGGAAGAGTACTGTTCTAGTTTGTCTTCCATTGCTGTGACAAAACACTCTCCAACACCAACTTGGGGAGGAAAGGGTTTATTCAGCTTACATCTCCTGGGTCACAGTTCATCACTTAGGGAGCAGGAACTCAGGGCAGGAACCTGGAAGCAGGAGCTGAAGCACAAGCCATGGAGGAATGCTGTTCACTGGCTTGCTCCCCTAGCTCATGCCCAGCCTGCCTTCTTATATGGTACACAACAACCTGCCCAGGGTGGCACTACTCATTGTGGGCTGGACCCTCCCACATTGCCTGACAATCAAGACAATACTCCACCGACCGTGGCCACAGGCCAATCCAATGGAGCCAATTCCCCAATTGAGGCTCCCTCAACCCAGGTGTGTCAAGTTGACACTAAAGCTATCCAGCACAAGTACCAAATTGAGATTGCCAAAAAAGGAGATTAGGTGCCCAGAGCACAACACACAAGAGCACATGGCTTTGCTGGGGTTAATTAAAAGTTATTAGGCAAGATTACAAAAGTCATTTCTACATATGCTATCAAGGGTACAGCAGATCAACGAGATGCTATCAGTACAACAGCCAGAGAAAACACTACCCTGCACATGATATTAACACAAAAAAGGGAAGTGTGTGATGAAAGGTGGTCAATGTTGACTACACACTGATGGTCTGTAATCCCAAGCTTGGAAGGTTTAGTTCAACAATTAATTGAAACAGCAATAACTGAAATTTTCCTACATCTTAGCACGTTTCCAATATATACTTCACAACAGAAAAGTGAGGCAACATTAAATGAATGTTAAAGGAATGAAATCAGGGCCGGAGAGATGGCCTAGCGGTCAAGAGCGCTGACTGCTCTTGCAGAGGACCCGGGTTCGATCCCCAGCACCCATATAGCGGCTGAGAACCGTCTTTAACGTCTTTAAGTCCAGTTTCAGGGGAATCTGACGCCCTCTTCTGACCTCTGTGGCATTGCGTGACATGGGTGCACAAACCTACATGCAGACAGTACATTCTTACACATGCAAGAATAAATTTTTATTTATTAAAAAATAAAGTCTCAAAAAAAAAGAATGAAATCTTATTGTAAAATAGGGTCAATTTGTGGAAAATGTCAATGAAATGTATTATGGCCTCTAGCAAATGGTAAACTGAGACAACTTGAGTTTCATTTCTAAAGAAATTTGTAAAGATGCCATCTGGTTTTAGCTTGGTGTGGTGGCACATGTCTTTAATCCTAGCACTTGGGAGGCAGAGGCAGGTAGATCTCTGTGAGTTCAAGGCCACCCTGGTCTACAGAGTGAGTTCCAGGACAGCTGGGGCTACAGGGAGACCCTGTCTTGAAAAGACCAAAAAACAAAACAAAACCAAACAACAATAACAACAAAAAGAAAAAGAAAGATGCCATCTGGCTAAATACTCCCAAACCCATCAACATTTTTCTAAGATAATAGTATATCATCAAGGCAGCAACTTGGGCTGTCTTACCTCCTGTTCTCAAAATCTGCACTTTGCTTATCAGCTGCGCCCTCTGCAATGTTAAGAATGGGAGGGCAAGCTTTGACACAGAGGACTACTTGCATTAGGTTTCAACAGGACCCCTGATAGATGTGCTTGATTCCTGCATTTAAGGGAGCTTTACAACTTTCTGCAGAAGTCAAACATTTGCTTTGCCAAAATCCTTTGGATTACATGGTCATTTTCTACCCCAGACTCATTTTTAACACCTAGCACATAATGAACACTCAGCTCAGTTGACCGCTATATTTGCACTGATCCTGTGTTTGAATTTAAACTGGCAGTTTTCTGTCTCCTTCATTTCCGATTCCTTTTCTTTGAAAACAGGAATTATTAGCTGGCCCTATGAGGAAAAGATGAAATGAGTTTTTTCTTGTTTTGAGAGAGGCAAACACAGGAGATAGGTCAATCTGGGGCAATATGTGATTAAGTTATGCAAAAAGGCCCTTCTTTGTGCACACAAGCCCCTCTCCAAACAATGCACATAGCAACCTCAGAAGCCTTCTGATTGCCATCTGCAACAAGTCACAAATACATGTCCTTCTGAACAATAGTGCAAATTTCCCTGCCACTAGTCACATCAAATTTAGAACATTGCAATTCATAGATATTCCCAAAGACCTGTTGGGACAACATGCTCTCAAAGACTGTCTTCAATTATAAGTTGAAAGAAAATCCTCTATTTACTCTTATAGCTTTTCATAATTGGGTGTTCATATAATTAAAATCAGATCCAGTATGGGAGGGAAGATGTACATTAAGAAAAATGTACTTGTGAAATAATCTAGGAATCAAAATAGAAACCCACCTTTAGTATCACTTTGGTAACCAAATGTCTGTTCTCTTAAAACTGGTAACAGGGAGGCCCCCACAGTAAATCAGCCCTAAAATACCAACACCTAAACCAACTTTTGGACATGGTTTTCTTTGTTCTCTTTTGATTTTTTTTTCAGAAACTACATTATGGATACTGGCTGGGCTTGAAAATGCTCTGCACCTGGGTATGACCTAGAATTTCTCATCATTTTAAAACATGATTACATTTTTTTATTTTTTAAGTTTATTTATTTATTTATTTATTTATTTATTTATTTATTTGTATGAATGTACTGTCTGCATGTAGGTTTATGCACCCGTGTTGTGCAATGCGGCAGAGGTCAGAAGAGGGTGTCGGATTCCCCTGGAACTGGAGTTCTCCTGGAATTGGAGTTACAGACGGTTTTCAGCCGCCATGTGGGTGCTGGGGATCAAACCTGGGTCCTCTGCAAGAGCAGTCAGTGCTCTTAATCGCTAGACCATCTCTCCAGCCCGATTACATTTTTAAGTAATTTGTGTGTGTGTGTGTGTGTGTGTGAGAGAGAGAGAGAGAGAGAGAGAGAGAGAGAGAGAGAGAGAGAGAATCCCCTAGAAGTTGGAGTTACGGCTGGCTCTGAACCCCCTTCTGGGGAACTGAACACTGAACTTGGGATCTCTAGAAGAGCAGTGTATGCTCTTTACTGGTGAACAATCTTTCTAGGACTTTCAGGCATCTTCTGACCAATATGTCCCATGTTCTGGGATTGAAGGAATTTGCCATCTCACTCCCACCCCCTATGAAGTAGTGGGGACAGGAATAAGCACTACATGAATGCAAGGCATGATATCTACCAAATGACTTTCCTTTATAGCAGCCTCTAACTGCAGCTCTATGAGATCCAATACCCTCTTCCAGCCTCCAATACCCACAGACACACAGTTGTGCCCATACTAACATACCCATACAATAAACATTCAGGGGTGGAAAGTGAGTGCAGGCATCGAAATTTCACAGTGGGTCAGAATGCAGCCTGGATAAGGCTATTTTCCTTCCTGAAGCAGGCAGCAGACCATATGGACAAAGGGCCTACCTGAGCTGCCCCAAACCTAGGCTGTAGCTGAGGGGTAGAGAAAGTGCTGCTTCTCCACAACCTCCACTGAGCCCTCCTGAGCCCTGCTCAGTTGCCAACCCCAGGTCTCCTGCAAACAGCACTGTATCCTGGTCTCCAATCCCCTTCTGAACAAAGAACCCAGCTCACACAAGCTCACCATTTCTGAGTTTCTCCACATCCCCATCCTAGACCCAGCACAGCTAAGCATGGCTGGAAGTAGAAGCCAGAAGGTGGGGAGCAGACATAGCCTCCTCCCAGCCTGGATGCCCTACACACCAGATCCTAATTCCGGGACTTTCTGTTCTCACTCCATGACTTAAGGTAGAGATGAGTCACAGGATGAGAGGATCAGACAGAGAACTCCTGCCTTCTGGACAAAGAACTCAGCTCACACAAGCTCACCATTTCTGAGTTTCTCCACATCCCCATCCTCACTAGGGTCTTCTTCTTCTTCTTCTTCTTCTTCTTCTTCTTCTTCTTCTTCTTCTTCTTCTTCTTCTTCTTTTCTCCTTCTCCTTCTCCTTCTCCTCCTCCTTCTCCTTCTTCTCCTTCCTCATGTGTGTGTGTGTGTGTGTGTGTGTGTGTGTGTGTTGGCCTGCCATGGCCTGGAGTTTATTTTTGCTGCCTTGGTGGTAACAGTGTGTGCCAGCATGCACAGGAATAGGAGTGATCCTCCTGGAACTGAATCAGGGCCCTTGGGACATGGAAGCAACTCAAGTGTTGGGTTTTGGCACAGGTAAGGGAGATGGATAAAGGAGAGGTTGTGGGATGGGTGTGATAGGGTGGGGTGACCTTTGGGCAGAGCACGTGCTAGTGTGTTTTAGAGCCAGCTGGGGCATATATGGCAAGCTGGGGCATTTTGAGCCCTGGATGCTGACTGGGAGCTGGGTTTGAGGGAAGAAAGACCTGGGGGAAAACACGCAACCATGAAAACTTGACTGCAAACAAAATCAGAGTCCAAGGTGGCTCCAAAGTGAGCCAGGATGGGGCACATCTGGGCTTCCCATTTAGAAATACATAGTCAGCTGCAGCCACTCCTGGATGTTCATTTGGATCTGTCCAGTGCCATCTTTGTCAAGAGATTTGAAGGTGCGGAACATGGCGTCCAGCCTGACCAAGAAGCTGATGAAGTTGTCAAAATCCATGTTCCTATTCTCATCCGAATAGCGCCAGATGACCATACTGTATAGATGTTCATTCAGGTGGAACCCTGTGGCCTCAAAGGCCCCTGAGAGTTCACTGCTACAGATGGTCCCTGATCGGTCAACATCAAACCATTCGTATATGGCCTGCCACTTTTTAATGTTGTTCCAGAGGTACTTGAATTCCTCAAAGCCCAGCTTGCCTGTGGTATTAGGGTTTTCACAATAACAGTGTCTCACTTCCCAAGAAGGCAGGGCTCCTTATCTCAGGCTTCTGAGCATATGGAGATCACGGGGACAGAGCCTAAAATGTCATAGAGAAGGCTGGTGAGTTCTGGAAGCCTGAGGCTCCCTTTCTCTCTGTGAAGATGAATGCACATTCATACACAAGTGCCTCTCATTGCACAGAAGCTCGGGTCCCATCCTCTCAGACCCTGAGTGACAGTGGATGCCACCAACAATTGGGAATTGAAATAAGAATAACCTGCAACATAGCTCATCAGGTAAAGCTTCGGCCCTCATGCCTGCTGACTTGAATTTGATCCCCAGATCCCACATGTGGAAAGAAAGATGTTTCCCCCAATTTACCCAGTGACCATCATATATGTGATATGGCACATGCATGTATCCACACACATGACATACACATATAATTAACAAATCAAAAGTTTGGACCTATAGGTTATATTAAAGGAGGCTTTCTTCTGTGAGATTGCAACATCTCTTGAATATTTTACCTATGAAGTCAATGCCTTAGGAATAAGAGCCCTGGTGAGCCAGTAGATGAACCCCCATGGTGCTGTAGTTCTATGGATTCCACTTTCCCAGTGAGTGCATAAGGCTGACCACCACTCAGTGGTTAGAGCCCCAAACTGCACTGCAGCAGCTGCATTCCAGACTCCTAACCACCTAGCTCAGGAAAACCTGGGCCCCTCCCTCAGCTCATGTGGTTTGGAGCCCTGTGGGTTCAAACCTTCCTGATTGATACATGTCTTAGGCCTCTGGAGGAGCTCTTGACTAGCTGAGTGAAAATTAGCTGGTCCCTCCAGTACAAAATCGGAAGTGAGAACCTGAAGCTTAGACCAACCAGCCTTTCATACCTAATAAGACAACAAAAGCACCTGAATAATATAAGGAAAGTCAGTCTTCAACAAAGAAACACTTGAGCACCATACCAGAATCACAAACAACAAAAGAAATCTGCCTGCAAAAATCACAAAGAAAAATTAACAATAAAACCCCAAATAATATGACTTCAATAAATACTACCAATCCTGTAGAAGAGTGCTACAATGAGGAACCCCTAGATGCAACCCAGGACACAGAATTAAAAAACAACAAAACAAAAACTGTCACACTTAATCAAGAATTTGAAGAATTTAAAGAAAATGCAAATAAAGAAATCAAAGAACTTAAAGATAGGCACAAACTAAAAGAAAATAATGATGAACTTTGCACTGAATTCACTAAATAGATAGAAATACTGAAGAAAACCGAGGCTGAAATGAAAATGGAAGTGGAACACACAACGAGCCATCTAGAAAGGACACGAGAAAGCCTCAGTAACAGAATGAATGAAGGAGAAAATAGAATATCAAGACTGGGGGCTGGAGAGATGGCCAAGCGGTTAAGAGTGACAACTGCTCTTGCAGAGGACCCGGGTTCGATCCCCAGCACCCACATGGTGGCTGAGAACCATCTTTAACACCAGTTCCAGGGGAATCCAACACCCTCTTCTGACCTCCACAGCATTGCACGACACAGTTGCACAAACCTACATGTAGACAGTACATTTATACACATAAAAAATAAAATTAAAAAAAAAAAAGAATATCAAGACTGGAAGATAAAGGGGAAGAATTGGACCACTCAAGCAAAGATTATGCAAAATTTGGAAAAACAGGAATGGAGCATTCAGGAAATGTGGGACACCCTAAAAAGACTAAACCCCATAGGTATAGAGGAAGGAGAAGATTCTTGGGATAATGGTATTGACCAGAACTTCAACAGGATTGTAGAAGAAAATTTCCCTAAATTAAGGAAAGACATACCCATACAAATACAAGAAGCAGATAAAACACCAAAAAAGACAGGACCAGAAAAGAAATTCCATATCACAGTAAAAATAGTAGATGTTCAAAACAAAGAGAGAATACAGAAAGCTGCAAGAGGAAAAAAAAAAAAGTCACATATAAAGGAAAACCCATCAGCATTACGGCTGATTTTTTAATTCAAATGATGAAAGCCAGAAGAACTTGTACCAAAGTATTCCCAGTAATAAATGACTATAGAAGCCAACCCAGAATTATTTACAAAGCAAATATGTCTATCATATTTGAAGTAGAAAGAAAAATCTTTCATAGCATAAATGGGCTGAAAATTATTATCCAGAAAATCAGCCCTTCAGAGAATACCTGAAGGAGTACAAAAAGCAGAAGAAAGGAATGACTATACCCAAACAGGAACAGAACGTAGTTAGTAGACCAAGAATGTAAACAGAAACTAAAATGATGCGAAGCCATATACACCGCTCAATAAGAACTTTAGGGAGGCTGCAACTAGGGACCAGGCAGGTGGAGCATCACGGGCACAGAGGCAGGAGGAGCAGTCTCATTGTTCAGGAGCCTTCACCGCTGCAGGTTCCTAGACTCGGCCTGCCGGGTCCCTCAGTGCTCCCCAACCCCCACAACCGCCAGCGGCCCTGAGGAGAAGTCTGAGAAGTGGCCGGCAACAGCATCTCCTACCGGGCAGCCTTGGAAGACCTGGACCAGTCGCCTCTGGTCTCCTCGTCCTCGGACAGCCTGCCTCAGCCTCAGCCGGCCTTCCAGTACCAGATCATGAGGGAGCCCAAGGAGGAGGAAGAGAAAGAGGAGGAAGACAAGGAGGAAGATGAGGACGAGGACGAAGACCTGGAGGAGGTGGAGGTGCTGGAGAGGAAGCCCGCGGCCGATGGTCTGCTGCCCATGTGCCGCCCGCCGCCCTGCCGCTGCTGGACATCACGAGCGACATGGTGTCCCCAGCGCGCCCCGCGCGCCTCACCGAGCTTGAGCTCCAGCAGTCCTGGGAGCTCAGCCCCGCCCCCGCACCCGCACCCGCGCTGTCCCTGCGGCCAGCTGCCGGTCCTGCCCTTCCAGCTCACGGAGACCAGCCTCCTGGAGGCCTCAGCCTCTGTTCCCGGAGGGCGCGAGTCCCCAGACGGGCTTAAGCTCCGTGGATGAGACCCTTTTTGGTCTTCCTGCTGCATCTGAGCCTGTGATACCTTCCTCTTACTGGAGAGACATTAAGAAGACTGGCGTGGTATTTGGTGCCAGCTTATTCCTGCTGCTTTTATTAACAGTGTTCAGCATTATGAGTGTCACGGCATTGCCTTGGCCCTGCTCTCTGTGACTATCAGCTTTAGAATATATAAGGGTGTGATCCAAGCTATCCAGAAATCAGAGGAAGGCAGGCCACCATTCAGAACTTACTTGGAATCTCAAGTTGCTATATCAGAGGAATTGGTTCAGAAATACAGTAATTCTGTTCTTGGGCTTGTGAACTGTATAATAAAAGAACTCAGGCACCTCTTCTTAGTTGATGATTTAATAGATTTCTCTGAAGTTTGTAGTGTTGATGTGGGTATTTACTTACGTTGGTGCCTTGTTCAATGATTTTAGCTCTGATTTCACTCTTCAGTATTTCTTTTATTTATGAAGGGCATCAGGAGCAGATAGATCACTATCTAGGACTTGCAAATAAGAATGTTATAGATGCTATGGCTAAAATCCAAGCAAAAACCCCTGGACTGAAGCGCAAAGCTGAATGAAAAAGCCTCAAACAATTAACTAAAGCAGAAATGCAAACACTGTCTTTCTGGTATGTTCTAGGTGTATTGTGAGTTTTACTGTTATATTGCCAATATAAGTAAATATAGATATAATTTATATTACAGTGTTTTACAAATTTAGATCTTTACCTTCCAGCTGCCCCATAGTGCTTGACATTTGAGTCATTGGTTATACATTTATAGTCTCAAAACACATAAACTAGGAAAAGAAAACATTTCTAGGAGTGCTACTGTTTTCAATGAAACAATGTCATACACATAGAACGCCAACATAAACTACATTGCAAAGCCTTACTGTTTAGTTAATTTTGTTATGTCTCTGAATCTATGGACTGAATTTAATGCTTCCAAAATGTTTGCAGATATAAAACACTGTTATGCGAGAAATCACAAAATGAAGATTTATACCCTTGTGGTTTAAGCTGTACTGAATTAAATCTGCGGAATGCATCGTGAACTGTAAAAGCAAAGTATCAATAAAGCTTATAGACTCAAAAACTAATAATAACTTTAAATATCAATGGCCTGAACTCCCCAATCAAGAGGCATAGACTAGTAGAATGAATGAAGAAACAAAACCCACCTTTTTGTTGTCTACAAGAAACCCATCTCACCTTCAAGAACAGGCACAATCTTAAGGTGAAAGGGTGGGAAAAAATATTCTAAGCAAATGGCACAAAGAAGCAAGCAAGAGTTGTTATTCTAATATCAGATAAAATAGACATCAAATTACTAATCAGAAGAGATGAAGAGGGTCACTCCATTCTTATCAAAGGAGCAATTAACCAAGAAGATATCACAATAATGAATATATATGCGACAAACTCTGGTGCACCGAACTTCATAAACATAATTCTATATGACTTTAAAGCACAGATCAATCCCAACACACCAGTAGTAGGGGACTTCAATACCTAACAGTGACCATTAGACAGATCAATTGTTCAAAGAATAGACAGAGATATCAGAAATGAACCATACAATACACCAAATGGACCTAAAAGACATCTTCTGAATATTCCACCCAAGCACCAAAGAATAAAGTTTCTATTCAGCACCCCATGAAACTTTCTCCCAAATTCACTACATACTGGAGCACAGAACAAACCTCAACAAATATAAAAAAGGATATAATTCCACATATTCTATAAGACCACAATTCAATAAAGCTTAATAACACCAGAAGCTCTAGTAACTAAATGAACTCATGGAAATTAAACAACAAACTCCTGAATAATGAATGTGTCAAAGGAGAAATTAACAAAGAAATAAAAGTATTCCTGGAATTAATGAAAAGAACAATACACAACAAAATCTCTGAAAAGCTGCCCTGTGAGCCCTGAGAGCAGAAAGAGCACAAATGACTTAACATTGCAACTCAACACACTTGAAAGATAATAACAAATGAATCTCCAACCCAACATACAAGAAGAAATAACAAAAATAAGAGCAGAGATTAATGAAATAGAAACAAAAAAATACAAAGAATCAATGATTCTGAGAGCTGGCTCTTTGAAAGGATAAACAAGATAGACAGATGCTTAGCCCAGTTAACCAAAAGAAAGAAAGAGGAACTCCAAGTCAATAAAATTAGAGATGAAAGGGGAAATATCACAAGAGATAATAAAATGATCCATAACATTATATGGGAATATTTTAAAAACCTATACTCTATTAAATTTGTAAACCTAAAACAAATGGATGAATATCTGAAATCATGGCACTCACCAAAGTTTAATCAAGAGGAGATCAACAGCTTAAGCAGACCCATAAGGTATAAGGAAATTTAAACAGTAATACAATATCCCCCAACTAAAAAAAGCCTAGGCCCAGATGGATTTATGGCAGAATTGGATCAGATATTTAAAGAGGACCTACAGCCAATATTACTTATTATTCAAAGGATAGAAAGAAGGGAACCTACCACATTCTTTCTATGAAGCCAACATCACTATAATACCAAAACCAGGCAAAGATACAACCCAAAAAAGAAAACTATAGATCCATATCCTTAATGAATATGGATGCAAAAATTCTCAACAAAATACTTGCAAACTGCATACAGGCACACATCAAAAAAAGTCATCTACCATGATCAAGTTAAATTTATTCCAGAGATTCAGGGATGGTTCATTATATGTAAATCAATAAATATCATAAATCATATAAATGGAGTCAAAGACAAAAACCACATGATAATCTCAATTGATACAAAAATGCCTTTTTGAAATTCAACATGCCTTTATGTTTAAAGTCCAAGAGGAAATTGGACTCAACATAATTAAAGCTATATACAACAAACCCACAGCCAGCATCATTCTAAATGGAGACAAATCAGAAGCATTCCCCTTAAAGTCAGGTATCCAGCAAAGCTGCCCATTATCTCCTCTCTTTATCCAGATAGTGCTTGAAATTCTAGCTAAAGAAATAAGACAAGAGAAGGACTATAAAAGAGTATCTCAATTGAAAAAGGTGTCAAACTTTCCCTTGATGATATGATATTATACCTAAGGGATGCCAAAAATTCCACCAGAAACCTCCTTCCTAGAAACGATTAACAGTTTCAGTAAAGTGGCAGGTTTCAAAATTAATCTACAAAAATCAGAAGCCTTTTTATATTTTTATATGCCAATAACAAGCAACTGGAGAAAGATACATGGAAACCCTCCCATTCACTGTAGCCTCAAAAAACATAAAATGTCTCAGAACAAACCTGACCAAAGACATTAAAGACCTCTATGAGGAAATTTTTAAATCTTTGAAGAAGGACACTGAAGAAGATGCCAGAAGATTGAAGGACCTCCCATGGCAATTGCGTGGAAGAATTAATATAGTAAAAATTAATATGCTACCCAAATTAATATATAAAGTCAATGCAATCGCAATCAAAATTGCCATGACTTTCTTCACAGAATTAGAAAAAAAAAATCCTAAAATTCATATGGAAACACAAAAGACCCTGGATAGCCAAAGCAACATTGAGCACAAAGAGTAATACAGGGGGACTGCCACACCAGATTTCAAACTATATTACATAGCTATAGTCATAAAAACAGCATGGTACTGGCACAAAAACAGGCCCATAGATCAATAGAATAAAAGTGAAGACCCAAACTTGAGTCCATGAAATTTCAGCCACCTGATATTTGACAAAGGAGCCACAAACAATCAATGGAGGAAAGGCAGTGTCTTCAGCAAATGGTGCTGGCAAAACTAGATCACCACTTGTAGGAAAAATAAAACTAAACCCTTAACTTTCACTGTGGGGTAGCCACTGGGATTTGTGGTGGGGCCCACTTAATCCTAGGACTACCCATGTGGGAAGACCGCACAGGAAAGCAAACCACGTGTAGGCAGGTGGAGGTTCAAACGCAGAGAGAGAGTTTATTCCAATATGTCTGCTTTAAATATCCATCATGACTCAATTCTCAGGGCCCAATGCTAAATCTTTTCGTCACTACACTCCACCCCATGGGTGTGGCCAGGGAGGTACCATTGGCTTAGAATCCAGCCCATCTAAGTTTTCCCACATCACCCTTTTAATTTTATTTTTTTAATTTTTCTGAGAGGCAGGGGAGCCCATAGGTGAGGCTAACAACCCAAAGGAGCCTGAGTTTTAAATAGCCAGCTGTTCAAGCCTGTTTTGAGTGCTAGGCAATAGGGCACAGGTCAGACCTAAAACTTTATTTTTACACTAAAGCCAATTAATATCCAAAAATCCCAACCATGAAGTAAGCTGATTGTCAAGCATAAGCAATGAATGTAAGTAACATTCATGTAAAACCAATTAGCAAGTATCTATGTTCATATTTTGAACAACCCAAGATTCCCATAGTGCAATTGGAGAAGCTTGTATGCACAAGCATGTTGATCAAATAAGAGTCCAGTGTATATTGCTGTAGTCTCATGATTCACCCAATCTCTCCGCAGCCCTTACATTCTACCATGCCTCCTCTTCCGCAAGTTGTTCCCTAGGCTTTGGAAAAGGGGCACAAGTGGGTGAGAAGCAAAGCAGTCTGTTTTCTCTGGAGATGTCATTTTGGACTCTAGTCAGGTTGTTTCCCTTCATGGGTTGACAGCTTATCCAGGGTACCTTTTTAATCCTACTAACAAAGCACAGACAATTAAATGTACAGGCACTTAAACAATATTATTATGGCAAGCTAAGCTGTGAGCACAGGCACAGATGTTTGGATGGTGTATTAGTCACTTTTCTGTTGCTGTGATAAAGCACCATGACCAAGGAACTTATAAAAGGAAGAGTTTATTTGAGCTTACAATTGGCAGTTCCAGGGAATTAGAGTCCATTGTGGCAGGAGGCGTGGTAGCTGGATCTGGAGTAGCAAACCGAGGGTCACATCTCGCAAAGAGCACAGGAAGCAGAGAGGAAGCAACTGTAGACCAGGAGGCTTGTTAAGCTCACTAAGCCTGTCCCCAGTGACATACTTCCTGCAGCATGGCCACACACCCCAAGACCTCCAAAAACAGCGCCACCAACTGGAGACAAACGTCTGAATACCTAGAGCCTATGGGGGACACACATTCAAACCACCACATTCCACTCCCTGGCCCCCATAGGCTCCTGACCATATAAAATGCAAAATGCATTTAGTCCAACCTTAAAAGTCCCCACAGTCTTTACCAGT
>VZQC01009053.1:427289-484386 GCA_009823505.1 Rhizomys pruinosus | reverse complement strand
TACCTTAACCCCAAAGTTATTGTTGGAAAGTCAATACAGATTATGCATAAAACAATTAACATTTTAGATTCCCAATTAGTTCAAATGTATTACCATTTTAACTATCTTCCTCCAAGCTCTTGGCCTTCTCCAGGCCTGGCATGAAAACCTGCTTTAAAGATTTTACAATATCTAGCTCTTAATAAGATTTTCTTTTATAGTTCTTATGCCCACCAGTTAATTAAAGATTGGCTAGATATGCCCCATGAGAAGTTGTTACCATCATTACCATCTTGATTTTTTTTTTTTTTGCTTTTTTTGCTTTTGTGGGAGCTTCTAGGAATCTTCCTTTGTCGAACAGGTACAACGCATTCCTGCTAAGGGGAAAGGGACGCACAGTGCCCACTTTGTGGACAGTGTGGGGCACTGGCCTCATTGCGTAGAGGACAGTCGGTCACTTCTGTGACCTGACCAGAGAGGTATCTTCCTACTCGGGTCCTTAGCCTGGGACCACGAAACACGTATCCCACTTTGGGCTGAAAGTTTTCACCTGCCCAAGCTCAGGACAGGAATTTCGCACCAGCTATTCAGGTTGGTGGTCTGCAAAGGGAGCTTTTTTCCAAACCAACTGGTCACTCACAGGCCTCAACACCAGCTACCCACTGGTCATCTCAACAAAATGCAGGCCCAGACTGCATGCACACAAAAAAATTTAAAAATGGCATCCATGAATTCCGCAATGATGTTAATTGGAATTCAATTTTTTTATTTTTAAATTTTTATATCTTTTATTCCCAAATACCCAAAAACTTATTAACACTTTAATACAATGAAAACCTAGTTGCATCTTTGTTTTAGATGTTGAAAGGGTGTAACCAGTAGGTGGCAGTGTAGATCCATTATTTTAAGTTTTTAATAGATAACCCATAACCTTTGTTGAAATTGAATTATGTTCTGGCTGTTTAATATAAATTTGCGTCTTGAGAAGGAAGGGCCACGTTCCAACTCAGAGGCAATGTTTTTACTGTTATCATGGCTGTTAACATTGAAATATACTTAGAACACAAGTACACACATCCATACACACGTGTGCATGCACATACATACATACATACATACATAATAAAGGTTTATTAGGTTGACCCGTAAGAGAAGAAAGCCATATTGTTTGATGTCCAATGAAAAACATGACATTTTTATAATTTGTTATAGGGTTATTTTTACATAATTAGAATAAATGTCCTAGTAATGCATGAAACAGCTGAGATCCATATTCCACCTTTTGGGCCCATTTGCAACCACTTGCCTTCAATTAACTATACCTAAAGTTTACTATTTCCCTATCTTATCTCTTCTGGTTAATTGCCTAAATTCTACCTATGCTATTTACAAATCTAAAGATTGAGGATTTCCAAAAGTAGACAGGCCTGATCCATCATGTCTTATTATTAAGGACTTTGGAATAATAATTATCCATAATCACAATTACAACCATTATTAATTATCAATAATTAGTATTAACCATTATTAGTCACAACAATAATTATGAATAATAATTGTCAATAATAATAGCCAAGAACACTTTACCATTAGACTGAATTTTTATCAATTATTATTAATTATATTTAATAACAATAATTATAACCATTAATAATAATTACTAATAATTAACAACAATCTATCATTAAACTGAATAATATGCATACTATAAACCCAATTAAAAATTGTTAACACTAAGGGGTATAACAAACATTTTTTATGAATTGAATCTATTTTTGTTTATAGTTAGCTAAATAGATTTAAACCTGTAGGATTATAATGAATTAAAAGCAGGAACTCCGGGGCTGGAGAGATGGCCTAGTGGTTAGGAGCGCCGACCGCTCTTGCAGAGGACCCGGGTTCAATCCCCAGCACCCACATGGCGGCCAAGAACCGTCTGAAACTCCAATTACAGGAGAACTCCAGTTCCAGGGGAATCCGACACCCTCTTCTGACCTCCTTGGCGGGTGCACAGACTTGCATGCAGACAGTACATTCGTACACATACAGAAATAAAAAAAAAATTTTGAAATGAGTAGTTTAAATGGGAAAATGAACCAGAGAGTCATTTTATTGACTACCTGACTAGTGAACTAAATTAGTTAAGCAAATTAAAATATGCTTTTAGATGCATACTTTTCCAAGGAAAAATAGTAATGTTATGCTGGACATGGTAGTGCATGTCTTTGATCCCAGCATTCAAAGGCAGAGGCAGGCCTGGTCTATATAGTGAATTCCAGACCAGCCAGGGCTACACAGTGAGACCCTATTTCAAAACAAAACAAAAACACAAAAACAATAACCAGAAGGAAAGAAGAAAACAAAAAAGAGAAAGTAGGGAGGGAGGGAAGGAGGGAGGGAGGGAGGGAGGGAAAGAGAAAGACTGTCCTTAATTTTCTCTGTGAACTGGCCTGTGAAGCTCTTTAACCTGAAGTTCACCTACACCTCACTTCTTTAGCATCTAGGGAAGGCTTGTCCCCAAAGACTCTATAAGGATGCTGGGAGAATAAATGATGCAATTGGGTGCAGAGCCAGAAAACAAAGGGTCCAAAACAATATTCCCTGAACCAGTCATTTATCTACTTCGTTAATTTAATCTATGATTATTGCTCTACTAAGCACACTGCATTAAAGGAAATCTTCGTTAACACGTGATACCTTGGCATTTAGAGAAAAGTGTAACACTCCAACTTATCTTTTTAAAAATCAGTAATTCTGTGTCTCAAAAAGACCAAAAAAAAAAAAATCAGTAATTCTGAAGCTGCGCGTGTTGGTGCACGCCTTTAATCCTAGCACTCGGGGGGCTGGAGAGATGGCCTAGCGGTTAAGAGCGCGGACCACTCTTACAGAGGACCCGGGTTCGATCCCCAGCACCCACATGGCAGCCGAGAACCGTCTGAAACTCCAGTTCCAGGAGAACTCCAGTTCCAGGGGAATCCGACACCCTTTTCTGACCTCCGCGGCATTGCACGACACGGGTGCACGGACTTGCATGCAGACAGTACATTCATACACGTACAGAAATAAGTAAAATTAATTAAAAAAATTAATCCTAGCACTCGGGAGGCAGAGGCAGGCCGATCTTTGTGAGTTCAAGGCCAGCCTGGTCTACAGAGCNAGGAGTCTTTCTTTGGGGGGATGGGATTTAAAACCAGAAAGTTTTTCAGACCTGTAGAATTATGAAAAATTGTTTTAAGGCCAAACATAACTGCTAAGGCTTAATATTAAATTCAGCCTTGAGGTCACTGGCCTTTATAGCCTGCAGGAGTGACCATTCCAGGAGGCACACACCTGGTAGGCACTGGATGCTCCCTCTGAATCAAATCAGAGGCAGGCTCTCCATGTGTACAAAGCCATACGCCCTCAGGCCACTGTCCCATTCACTGAAACCAGCAGGAAAGACAGCCCCACCACAACAGATAGATATCAGGAAAGAAAGAAGAAAAAGAAGAAAAGGGCAAGATTTAGGGGTATGCATACCTAAGTTGTGAAAGTTTCCTTCTGCCCCACGTTTGGATGCCATTTGTGGGGTCGCTGCCGGGATTTGTGGCAGGGCCCACTTAATCCTAGGACTACCCATGTGGGAAGACCGTGCATGAAAGCAAACCACGTGTAGGCAGGTGGAGGTTCAAATGCAGAGAAAGAGTTTATTCCAATATGTCCACTTTAAATATCCATCATGACTCAATTCTCAGGGCCCAATGCTAAATCTTTTCATCACTACACTCCACCCCATGGGTGTGGCCAGGGAAGTACCACTGGCCTAGAACCCACCCCATGGGTGTGGCCAGGGAGGTACCATCGGCTTAGAATCCAGCCCATCTAAGTTTTCCCACATTTCACCTTGCACAAAAGTCAACTGTAAGTGGATCAAAGACCTCAATGGGAAACCTGAAACTCTGAAAATGTTAGAAGAAAACATTGGCAGTAACCTAAAAGATATAGGTTTAGGAAAAGACTTTCTAAATCAGACAGTAGTTGTGCAGGAAATAAGGACAACAATGAATGGGACCTCATTAAATGAAAAAAGCTTTTGTACAGCAAAAGAAACAACCAAAGAAGTGAAGAGAACAGCCACAGAGTCAGAGTAAATCTTCCCCAGTGACATATATGAGAAAAGTTTAACATCCAGAGTATATAAATTACTCAAAAAACAAAGGGCCAAGAAAACAAATGACCCAATTAAAGATGGGTTAAATCTGAACAGAGACTTCTCAAGAGAAGAAGTAAAGATGGTTAAGAAACATCTTAAAAAGTGGTTGGAATCATTAGTAATTAAGGAAATGCAAACTAAAACCACTTTAAAATTTCATCTTACCTAAGTAAGACAGGCTATGATCAAGAAAACTAAAATCAAATGCAGAGGAGGTTGTTGGGAAAGGGGAACACTCATTCACTGCAGAAGGGATGGCAAATTCATGCAACCCCTATTGAAAGCAGTGTGGAGAACTCTTTTTTTCCCCTTTTTTTTAGACAGGGTCGCCCTTTAGTGCCAGCTGGCCTGGAGCTCACTATGTAGACCAGGCTGGCCTTGAACTCATAGAGATCCACCTGCCTCTGCCTCCTGAGTGCTAGGATTAAAGGTGTGTGCTGCCACACCTGGCCCAAGATGGTTCTTAGCCACCATGAGGGTGCTAGGAATCAAACCCTGGTCCTCTACAAGAGCAGTCAGTGCTCTTAACCGCTGAGCCATCTCTCCAGCCCCAAATGTGGAGAACTCTTAAAAGACTCAAAATGAGCCTGCCACTTGACCCAGTCATACCACTCCTGAGTGTATACCCAAAGGATTCATTCTATTGCAGATATAGGTGCACATCCATGTTTGTTGCTGATCTTTTCACAATAATGAAGAGCTGCCAGCAACCTAAGTGTCCCTCAATTGATGAGTTGATAATGAAAATGTGGTACATTTACACAATGGATTTCTATGCAGTAGTAAAGAAAGATGACATCATGAAATGTGTAGGTAAATGGATGGAACTAGAAGCTGTTAAGTGAAGTAACACAGTCTCAGAAAAAGAAATGATATGTATTGCCCCTCATCTGTTGCTCCTAGCACCAAATCCTTATACATAAGTATATACCCTGATATAACTACAGGAACCAGGTAAATGAAAAAAAGAACCAGGAAGGTAAAGGAAAAGATGGAATGTGAGACAGAAGGGTAGCAGGTAACAGGTGTTACTAAGGGAGGGATGGATAAATCACAGTATCTAAATGGGAGTGGAAGGTTATAGAAGGAAAGGATGATAAGGGGGGGGGAAAGGAACCCAAGAGTAGTGGGGCCATAGGGGACTGCCAGTGTCAAGGGAGAAATGGAGATACTTTAAATGGAAAAGGCATGGAGAAGACATAGAGGGAAGGCGAGAGGTAAAGGAAGAGAGGAGAGACAGATAATACCTTGCTAGGGTGAAAAAACCTGAGAGAATCATATTAATCTAACAACCTACTGACAAATTACACACATAATACCTCTACATGAGTTTATATGCAAAGATGAAGGCTGCATAACAAGAAACGGGACCATACAGGAGAAAACTTCCTTTGAGTCATTGTCTAGGGTACTCCAAAAAACTCCCAAAGTTACACAGGCTATTGCCACAGCCCTTCATTCCCTCCCAGAACCTGAAGGTATCACCTATTACTCCACCTATTGTTGAATACAGAACATACTTTGTTGACAGGATCTTGCGCAATGGAGCTGGATCTGACCTGGAAGCCACCACCAGTGAAAGCTAGCTCTCATAGCTGTGAAGAGTGCTATGCAAGTCACTAAGGGAGATCATCAATAGATGGTCCAACATAAGCCTCAAGACCAAATATCCACTTCTATCTTGGGGGAAATAAAAGGCTAACCAATTGTACTTAAAGCCCACTCAGTGGAAGGAAACTCATGTGTGGTACTAACAGAGCCAGATGCACACATCTGGAGAGGTCATAGATCTTAGACAACTCCACAAGGTAGACACATACCTAGGCTAAGGTAGCATTTTGCTAACTACACAAAACTATCCTTATATTTACAGGCAAATATCCTAGACACCACTCAGAAAAGAAGATTCTTTTGCTCCAGATGAGAATAGTAGAGTCCCACGACTGGACACACAGACATGGTGTGTGAGTGGGTCATGCCTAGGTGGCAAAAGACCTATGCATCATAGAACAAGGACCCAAGAAGGCATTAACTACCTCTTAACTCTCATTAAAGAAGCTTTTCCGTGCAACAGAAGACCAGGAACCCAAAAGGGCCTGAATGTCCAAACCGTGAATACTAAGAGTCTACAGATTGTGGTTCCATGGTCAGGCTGCCTATATTCAGTTTCACCCATCCAGGGCTCAGGGAACATTGCTGAAGAAGGGATGGAAAAATAGTAAGAGCCAGGGAGATAATGCAAGACCAAATGGAAATGAATTGTAGAAGCTCTTCAGACCTAATTCATATGAACTACAGCATTGGTACCAGCATTTGCCAAACCCATGAAGCTCAGCTTGACAAAAAGCCAGCACAGAAATGTAGAAAGGGCCCAATCATGGCTGTGGAAGTATTGTTAGGGGATGGTGGTCAGGTGAGGAACACCTGGCCTTCTTTATAAAAGAGATACTGAATAGGGTAACTAGAACTCAGGGGAGGAGCTGGCACTGAGGAGTGAGCAGGGAGAGTAATTTGGCAAAATGGACTCTAGCAGCAATGACAGAAGATGTGGACTCCTGGGAGGAGGGGAGACTGCAGGAGAGGATCAAGGAAGAAGCTAGTATAATTGGGCTTAAGACTGACTGAAAAATTATGTATGAAATAATGCAAGAATTATATATCACTATATCTTAATTCAGTTGGACAGAGTATCATAAGAATGTTCTATAAATTCCCCCCAAATGTGCTAATTCTACTATTTTGAGGGAGGTTGACCACCACAATAGTGCCATGAGTGATCTGTCACATAAGAAGCTACTCCCGCCGGGCGTGGTGGCGCACGCCTTTAATCCTAGCACTCAGGAGGCAGAGGCAGGCGGATCTTTGTGAGTTCAAGGCCAGCCTGGTCCAAACTCATCAGACTTACAGCTGACTTTTCAATGAAATGATGAAGCCAGAAGACAGTTATGGACCAAAGTATTCCCAAATCTAAATGACTACAGATGCCAACCCAGGTTACTTTACCCAACAAAAATCAGTTTAAATTTTATGCATTAGAATCACTCATCTTAGTATGGAAATTTTATAAGCATCTACTTATTATCGCGCTTAATTATCAGCACATCCTATATCATTTCTGTACTCACAGCATCCTCTTCTTCCCAAAGAAGTGTCCCATATTTAGAGTCTAATATTCACAGGCAGAAGCTTTAAAAAGTAACACCACGGCTGGAAGAGATGGCCTAGCGTTAAGAGCGCGTCCCGCTCTTACACAGAGGACCTGGTTCGATCCCTGGCACCCACCATGCGGCAAACCGTCTGAACACTCCAATTCCAGAGAGCTCCAGTTCCAGGGAATCCGAGACCCTCTTCTGACCTCTGCGGCATTGCACGCACGGTGCACAGACTTGCATGCAGACAGTACATCATACACATACAGAAATAAAAATAAAAAAAAAAAAATTCTTTAGTAAAAATTTATCTAGTCTTGATTTTTTTATGTTACTGGATATTTACCCTGCATATATGTCAGTGCATCATTCCCTTTGGTGTCCAAGAGGCATCAGATCCCCTGGAATTAGAGTTACAGGCTTCAATGAGCCACCAGGTGGGAGCTGGGAACTGAACCAAGTCCTCTCCAAGAGCTACAAATCTTATTATATCTTTTTTTCTTATTATATCTTAAGCCATCTCTCTGTCCCCTTCTTCTTAGTTAAATTTAACATTGAGCTACAGTCCTGATCTTTGATTTTATTTATTTATTTATTTATTTATTATTTATTTATATTTACTTTTTTGGCCTTGGACAGTTCTCCTTTAGTCCCAGCTGGCTGAACTCACCTGTAGACCAGCTAGCCTGAACTCAGAGACCAGTCCCTCTGCCTCCACACTGGGATTAAAGGCATGTGCCATCGACGGCCAGCTCGATTGTAATTTTTTTTAAGCCAGTCTCACTATGTAGCCCAAGTTGGCCTCAAACTCAAGATTCTCCTGTTACAACCTTTCAAGTTCTGGGACTGCAAACATATGGCACCACACCTGGCTTATACATCTCTTCTCTTTTCTAGTTAATATTTGGTTGTCAGCTCTTAGCCTTTTAACGGTCTGCGCTATCCGCCACCCCTCTTTCTCTAGTTATAATCATGCTCCATTCAAAAACATATGACTGAATATATTATATATTACTATATATATATATTATATATGTAATGCCTATTTTTGCTTAATTCCAAAAAGTTAAATCTAAAGTATTAATTATTGTTCATTAGTGTATCGTCACAATTTAAGGCTCCAAATAATTCTAATCCTTGTTGTCAGATCTATTCTACCGATAGCCTGTTTTAATCCCCAAAGGTATTCTATTATGCTAGTTGGGTCAGACTAAAATCTTATAATCATTCTCAATTTGTCTTGTATACTCTATATTCTCACTAAAAAAAAAAAAACCTCCATTTTTTTCCTTCAAAATATAAATCAGAATCTATTTCTTACTACTCCACTCCAACAATGCTGGTCTAATCCACCATCACCTCATTCCTGGATCCTTCTAATAATCTCTTCCTGACACATAGCAGCCAATTTATCTGTTGAGGTATCGCTTCCTTTGAGGAGACCTGACATCACTCTAACCTCGGTATTGCCAGAGCACATATCTGTTGACATTGTTGCACAGAGCTCTGTCCTCCCCTGGCTGACCCTCCCCCCAATTCTTGCCAGCCGCCTTTCATCCCCCCCTCCCCTCTCTTTCTCTGTCCTCCTCTGGATGCTCCCCCTTGCTACCACTTTTCTTGCAACTTTGATGCCAGCTCTAGTTACTAAAGACCTGGTCTCAGGGGTCTGGAGAGATGGCCTAGTGGTTAAGAGTGCTGACTGCTCTTGCAGAGGACCTGGGTTCAATCCCCAGCGCCCACATGGCAGCTGAGAACCATCCTTAACTCTAGTTCCAGGAGAATCCGACGCCCTCTTCTGACTTCTGCGGCATTGCATGATACGGGTGCACAAACCTACATGCAGACAGTACATCATTACACATAAAAAAAAAAAAATGAAAAAAGAAAGAAAGATAAAAAAATAAAAAAAGCCTGGTCTCAAAAAATGTGCAGTTTTCCAGCTATTTATTTTACTATTATGGGATAGCTTTCTTTTTTTTTTTTTTTTTTTTTTTTTGTTCTTTTTTGAGACAGGGTCTCCCTGTAGCCCCAGCTGTCCTGGAACTCACTCTGTAAGACCAGGCTGGCCTTGAACTCACAAAGATCCGCCTGCCTCTGCCTCCTGAGTGCTAGGATTAAAGGCGTGCGCCCACACGCCCGCGGGAGTAGCTTCTATTGACAGATCACTCATGGCACTCATTGTGGGTCAACCTCCCTCAAAATAGTAGAATTAGCACATTTGGGGGGAATTATTAGAACATTCTTATGATACTCTGTCCAACTGAATTAAGATATAGTGATATATAATTTGCACTTCTTTCATACGATATTTTTTTCTAATGTTCTAGCTCGGTCTTAAGCCCAATTATACTATTTCTTCCTTGATCTCTCTCTGCAGTCTCCCCTCCTCCCAGGAGTCCACATCTTCTGTCATTGCTGCTAGAGTCCATTTTGCCAAATTATTCTCCCTGCTCACTCCTCTCAGTGCCCAGCTCCTCCCATGAGTTCAGTTACCCATTCAGTATCTCTTTTATAGGAAGGCCATGGTGCCCACCTGCCCACATCCCCTAACATACTTCCACAGCCATGATTGGGCCTCCTACATTTCTGAGGCTGGCTTTTTGTCAAGCTGAGCTTCATGGGTTTGGCAAATGCTGGTACCAATGCTGTAGTTCATATGAATTGTGTCTGAACGAGCCTATCAATTTCATTCCATTTGGTCTTTGCATTATCTCCCTGGCCTTACTATTTTTCCACCTTCTTCAGCAATGTTCCCTGAGCCCTGGATAGGGTGAATCAGAATATAGCCAGCCTGACCATGGAACACCAATCTGTAGACTCTTAGATTACAGTTTGGATTCAGCCTTTTTGGGTTCCTGGTCTTCTGTTGCACGGAAAAGCTTCTTTAATGAGATAAGAGGTAGTAATGCAATTCTTGGGTCCTTGTTCTTGATGCAGAGGTCTTTTGCCACCTAGGCATCGACCACACACCCATTCTTGTGTGCCAGGTCGTGACCTCTACTATTCTCATCTGGACAAGAAGAATCTTCTTTCTCTGATGTCTAGGTATATTTGCCTGTAATATAAAGGAAAGTTTTGTGTAGTTAGCAAAATGCACCTTAGCCTAGGTATGTGTCAACCNCTTTATATGTAACTTCTTTTTCTCTGTGGCTTTTAGTATTCTATCTTGTTTTGAGCATCTAGCATTTTAACTATGATATGGCATGGGGAATTTCTTTTTCTGTCTTGTCTATTTGGTGTTCTATGGGCTTCTTATATTTGTATGGATATGTCTTTTTTCAATTTGGGGAAATTTTCTTCTATATTTCTATTGAAGACCTGGTCAATGCCATTATCCCAGGATTTTTCTCCTTCTGGTATACCTATGATGTGGAGGTTTTGTCTTTTCATGGTGTCCCACATTTCCTGATTATTCCATTCTTGCTGACTTTTTTTATTTTTCATAATCTTTGCTTGAGCATTCTAGTTCTTCCATGTTATCTTCCAGTCTTAATAATCATTTTCTGCTCCATCCATTCTGTTACTAAGGCTTTCTCCTATCCTTTACTGTTGACTAGATGAGTGCTCAATTTCCTTTTTCATTTCAGCCTGAGATTTCTTCACTATTTCCACTTCCTTCTGGAGTTTATCATTCTCTCCCTCTCATTCTTTGATTCATTTGTCTATGTGTTCTTTAATTTTATCATTCTCTCCTTCTAGTTCTTTGACTCATTTATATGTGTGTTCTTTATATTCCTTGATTTCTTTGAGTATGTCTATGACAGCTCTTTTAAGATCTGTATCCTGGGTTACCTCCAGAGGTTCTCATTGTCAGAGTCTCCTATAGGACTGGTAGAATTCAGTGAGGATTTGTTACTTGGTTTTCCTATGTTATTGGGTTGTTTGTTTGTTTGTTGTTTGTTTGTTTTGGTTGGGCTTTTGGCATGTTGATTCGTTTTGTCTTTCTTCTTATTAGTCATGAGGGGTTGGGTGGTTTAAGCTTCAGATTTTCACTTTTGGCTTTGCATTGGAAGGACCAGCTAGCTCTTGCTCTTCTGGTCTGGAGCTTTTCCAGAGATCTGGTTGGGTAATAATCAGGTTGGGTTGAACCTCATGCGGTGTGATGTGAGTTTACTCATTCCTCTGGGTAGGCTGTAGGCATCTGCAGTGGCCTTTAGGGGCCAGGCTGCTTTGCTCTGTGATCAAGTTCCCCCTGATTCTGCAGGCATGCACGGGCTTGCCTGGGCTGGGCCACTCACCTGTGTTCTCTGCTGGCTGGTCTCAGCTCAGAGATCTTCCTGATTCAACTTGCCTGCACAGCCCTGCCTAGGCCAGGCAGCTTCCTAGGTCTGTTGGGAGCAGGAGCTGGAGCTGCTGGATGTTGTACCAGATCCACCCGGCTACTGCTGCTATGGGCCACTGCCAACAAGTGCCTTATTTATTATTTTTATTTTATGTGTATGAGTGTATTGCTTGCATGAGTGTAAGTGCACCCATGTTGTCCAATGCCTGAAGAGGTCAGAAGGGCTGGAGAGATGGCCTAGTGGTTAAGAGCACCGACTGCTCTTGCAGAGGACCCGGGTTTGATCCGCAGCACCCACATGGTGGCTGAGAACCATCTTTAACTACAGTTCCAGGGGAATCTGACACCCTCTTCTGACCTCTGCGGCTTTGCATGACACGGGTGCACAAACCTACATGCAGACAGTACATTCATTCACATAAAAATGAAATTAAATTAAATTAAAAAAAACACAAAAAAGTAAGCAAAGCCTAAACATATGATATGGAACAGGATTTACCGGACACAGAAGAAACAAATTATAAAGGAGCTGCCAGGGACATGGGGGAGCATGATATCTTGGAAGATAATGTCTCACCAATGTGGGTTGTTATTAAAGAGGTAAATGAGACTTGATTGTTTTTGCAATGGGAAGCCTATTGGTGTAATTGATAATAGGACATAGTCAGTGGACTTACAAGAGCAGAATTTGAATGCAGTGAGTTTACTAAAGGTCAAAGGAGATAAGATACAATAAGCAATTAAAAGTAATTCTTAAATTTTGTTTGAAAAGAGAGCACAGGCAGTTTATCTCATAACAGGAAAATTGATCTAGTAATTGATAATTGGAAATTTATTGTGAAATCAGAATCAGGGATATCAGCTGAGAATATGAATGGAACTGGTCAGATGAGTGGGTTTATGAAGGATGTAAGATTTTGTTAGGATCGATTGAAAGAATGGATTAGGGAAATAAGACTACTGAGTGCATTTCAGGTTTGGGGTCATAATTTCATATGGAGACCAGTCAAAATGAGTTTTCTTTCCCTGATTTGTTTCTGTTACCTCTTCCACATCAGAACTTCAGAGGCATGGTCTTATGTTCTTACATGTGCTCTATTACTGGGTTGGACTTTTTCCCTGCTATTAGGGCAGTTGTTATTCAGAAATATTTTAGAAGAAATTCATCCTAAGAAAGACTTGAAATTCATGGACTCTCCCAACTCTAAAAAGGCAGGTTCTGTTAAATTGTATGGCTGTTCTTCCTCCTTTTCATGCTGTTGTCCCTGTTTATAAATAAGCATTTCTATTCAACTTGAGCTATATAGGATCAGACATCAGGATCCATCACTGTAATTTCATACAAAGTTGCCCCAGATTGCCCTTACAGTTTAATGTCTATGACCCCTGTTTGAACTGCAGAGTGAACATTTGAGGAAGAGGTTGGTTAGATTATCATTTGAAACTTGAGTCATTAGTTTGGAAATGCCCTTCATATTCTGACTGAGGTCTGTTGTCATGTTCTTGCTTTAAATTCTTGGAGCTGGAGAGATGACACAGTAGTTAAGAGCACTTGTAGCTCTTGAACAAGACCTCAATTCAGTTCCTAGAATGCATGTTGGACAACTCACAATTGCCTGTAACTCCAGTTCCAGAGAATCCAACCCACCTTCTGGCTTTCACTGGCACCTGCATTCACATGCACATGCCCCCACACATGGGCATAACTAAAAATAAAATGCATCATTTAAGTTGCATTCTCATTGAGGTTGTGGTTCACTGACATATTGTAGTGTTCTGCCTGTAATATATAGACTCTAAATATGGGACACTTCTTTGGGAAGGAGAGGATTTGTGAGTACAAAATTAAAGGATGTGCTGATAATTAAACAGGATAATTAAGTAGATGCTTATAAAAATTTCCATACTAAGATGAGTGATTCTGATTGCATAAAATTTAAACTGATTTGGCCAAAGTAATTTAGTAGTATTTGCCATAACAGTTTTGCCACTGCATAGTTTCTTCAACTCTTTAGAGTGTGTGTGTGTGTGTGTGTGTGTGTGTGTCCTTTTGAGACAGCATCTCCCTGTAGCGCCAGCTATCCTGGAAATCATGATGTAGACCAGGAAATCATGATGTAGACTATGAATACACAGAGACCTACCTGCTTCTGCATTTCAAGTGATGGAATTAAAGGCATATGCCAGCACACCCTGCAAGTTTCTTCAACTCTCAAAAGACTTACATAGGAATCATTTCCTGCCCAGAATTTCTGAATATGCTAGCTATACATTTATAAGGAGCTACTTGAAATATAAATAAGAACTGTTTAAAACTTTCCTAACTTGGTTTGGAGAGATGGCTCAGTGGCTAAGAGCACTGACTGCTCTTGCAGAGGACCTGGGTTTGATTCCCAGCACCCATATGGTAGCTAACAACCACCTGTAATTCCAGTTCCAGGGAGATCCAATGCCCCCTTCTGACCTCTTCAGGCATTGGACAACATGTGTGCACTTACACTCATGCAAGCAATACACTCATACACATAAAATAAAAATAATAAATAAGGCACTTGTTGGCAGTGGCCCATAGCAGCAGTAGCCGGGTGGATCTGGTACAACATCCAGCAGCTCCAGCTCCTGCTCCCAACAGACCTAGGAAGCTGCCTGGCCTAGGCAGGGCTGTGCAGGCAAGTTGAACCAGGAAGATCTCTGAGCTGAGACCAGCCAGCAGAGAACACAGGTGAGTGGCCCAGCCCAGGCAAGCCCATGCATGCCTGCAGAATCAGGGGGAACTTGATCACAGAGCAAAGCAGCCTGGCCCCTAAAGGCCACTGCAGATGCCTACAGCCTACCCAGAGGAATGAGTAAACTCACATCACACCACATGAGGTTCAACACAACCTGATTATTACCCAACCAGATCTCTGGAAAAGCTCCAGACCAGAAGAGCGAGAGCTAGCTGGTCCTTCCAATGCAAAGCCAAAAGTGAAAATCTGAAGCTTAAACCACCCAACCCCTCATGACTAATAAGAAGAAAGTGAAGGCATCTGAAGCAAACAAGCAAAGCCAACCTTCAACACAAGGAAGAAACACTTGAGTTTCATAACAGAATACAAAAAACAAAACGAATCAACATGCCAAAAGCCCAACCAAAACAAACAACAAACAAACAAACAACCCAATAACATAGGAAAACCAAGTAACAAATCCTCACTGAGGATTACAAATCCTCTACCAGTCCTATAGGAGACTCTGACAATGAGAACCCCTGGAGGTAACCCAGGATACAGATCTTAAAAGAGCTGTCATAGACATACTCAAAGAAATCAAGGAATATAAAGAACACACATATAAATGAGTCAAAAAACTAGAAGGAGAGAATGATAAAATTAAAGAACACATAGACAAATGAATCAAAGAATGAGAGGGAGAGAATGACAAACTCCAGAAGGAAGTGGAAATAGTGAAGAAATCTCAGGCTGAAATGAAAAAGGAAATTGAGCACTCATCTAGTCAACAGTAAAGGATAGGAGAAAGCCTTAGTAACAGAATGGATGGAGCAGAAAATGATTATTAAGACTGGAAGATAACATGGAAGAACTAGAATGCTCAAGCAAAGATTATGAAAAATTAAAAAAAGTCAGCAAGAATGGAATAATCAGGAAATGTGGGACACCATGAAAAGACAAAACCTCCACATCATAGGTATACTAGAAGGAGAAAAATCCTGGGATAATGGCATTGACCAGATCTTCAATAGAAATATAGAAGAAAATTTCCCCAAATTGAAAAAAGACATATCCATACAAATATAAGAAGCCCATAGAACACCAAATAGACAAGACAGAAAAAGAAATTCCTCATGCCATATCATAGTTAAAATGCTAGATGCTCAAAACAAGATAGAATACTAAAAGCCACAGAGAAAAAGAAGTTACATATAAAGGCAAACTCATCAGACTTACAGCTGACTTTTCAATGAAATGATGAAAGCCAGAGCAGTATGGACCAAAGTATTCCCAATACTAAATGACTACAGATGCCAACCCAGGTTACTTTACCCAACAAAAATGTCAATTATAGTTTAAGGAGAAAGAAAAATCTTTCATGACATAAAAAGGATAAAAAATGCATGTCCAGAAAACCAACCCTATGGAAAATACTCAAAGCAATTCAAAGGATGTAGAGCCTGTGGGCTCTAGAGAATGCAGCCTACTGTAATCCCCTGAGCCTGACTAGAGTTTAGCAACCTGTCTCTGGCCAGTCACTTCCACATAGGAGTGACTCAGCATGGCCTGACCTTAAATTGCCTACAACTGATGTGGCGAGTTACTATTGGCCAAAAGCTACCCCCCCCCGACTCTAAGTATCTCCTCTCCTGCCTTCCTTTCTCCACCTCTCCCACCAAGCATATATAAGCCACTGCCTGACTCAATAAAGTGAGTCCCTGCTTTGAAAAGACTCCTGGCCCCCCATGTGGTTCTTTTTGGGTCGTTGACACTCGCTATCCCGCTCAGCCCTGGAGGAGAGACAGGCTGGCCCGGCTGTCCTCTCTGCCCTACCTGCCAGAGGACCCAGCAGACTGGTGTCCTGTGTGAGGATGGTTTCCTTCGTGAAGTTCACTGACGGGCCAATCAGTCTGTGGGTGAGTGTACCTCCATAAATTATGGGGAAGTCTGCTTCCAAACCCCAACTGCTTTGTCTTCCCCCCAATCCTCTTGGGGGTGCTCCCTGGCCACCACCTCCTGAGCCACCGACCAACCCCTTTTGGCTCCTGTCAGCACCCCCTCCTTATAATGGTGAAGCCCTCCTTGAAGGTGGCACCACCACCCTCTACCTGGTTAATGTCAACCCGGGAGGTAACTGCCCAGCGGCCTGGTACCCCTGGGAGACTCAAGAATTAAAGGACCTCAAGAAGGCGGTGACTGAGGATGGCCCCAACTCGCCCTGGGTGGAGACCATCCTTGAAGGGTTGGCCCATCAGGCATGTGCAGCCCGGGACTGGTATGGGTTGGCCAGGGCTGTCCTCCCTGGCCCTATGTTCCTTAAGTGGGTTGCCTTCTATCAGGAGGAGTGTTGGGTACAGGGAGAGCATAACCAGAACACTCAGCCACCCATTCCCATTACCTATGGCATGCTCTTGGGCATGGCTACTCAACATACCACTGGCCTCCAACAGGCTGCCATCTCAGCCCGTTATCAAGATCAAGTCAGGGCTACTGGCCTGGTGGCGTGGAAGAAGTTAGATGAGGGCCCTACTGAATCCCCTGTGTCTGGGTCACTCAGAGGACCTCGGAGAACCTTCCTTCTTTTATAGATAGGGTCCAAAAGAGCCTAAGGAGAAAGTTCCCTGCTGGGGAGTTGAGGGAAAGGTTTGTGCGCTCCTTAGTCTGGGACGGAATGACCACAGACCACAAATTAGCACGTGCAGGACTGAGAAACCAATCAATGGACAGGTGGATAGTGGCCTCCTGGGATGTTGGCACCACTTCTCATCAGACACGAGCCATGGCAGCTGCCCTTCAGGCAGGCCACCAGGAAGAGCTCCAGACTCTTATCAATACCTTCCAACAAGCCACTGTTTCAGGTGGGCGGACATGTTTTGGGTGTGGCAAAGAAGGCCACTTCCGCAGGGAGTTCCTTAACCAACCCTGAGGTCCCCCTGCCCCCCCCCAGGGAGGGTGGTCCCTGTACACCCTGTCCTCACTGTAAAAAGGGTTTTCATTGGGCCCGTGATTGCAGGTCCAAATTTAATCTTAAGGATGAGCCTTTAAACTCCCTGCGGGGCTGCCACCAGCCCCGTTAAAGAAGGGGAACAGTCCGGTTCAGGCTCATTGGACTGTTCCACTGGTTCCTGGCTTGAGGCCAAAAACAACCTTAAAAATAGGGGGCAAAACTTTCAAATTCCTCATTGATACCAGGGCTGATCGAGCAGTAATAAGAAAGGAAGAAGTGCCCCATTCTTGGCAGTTGGTGCCTGGTCCACCTTTGCTGGGTGTGGGCGGCCAGTCTACATCATGGGAGACAGCCGCCTGGCTGCCCTGGACAGACCTTAGTGGAAGCCATGGGGAGGTGCGCCCTCTCATGGTCCCTGCCTGACAGCCAATCTCTTGGGTCAGGACATTCTGGGTGAGGCAGAGGCCTTTATCACAACAGACCATAAGGCCTTTTATAATGATCTCCTAGACCAGGAGGAATATGAACAACAGCTTGAGCAGGGGCAGGAGAGCCACCCCAACTACTGAGTCCCTTACTTTGACCAACCCAGACAAAAACATTCCTTGGTCCACCCCCAATCCTAAGGGCCACTGCCCACCCCCCAGTAATTCGGATACAATGGAAACTGGGGGATCCCATATGGGTGGAGCAGTGGCCTCTTGCTACCCATAAACTCCAACAATTACACTCCTTGGTCCAGCAACAGTTAGACCTGGGGCATCTAAAGCCATCCACTAGTCCCTGGAACTCTCCTGTATTTGTTATTAAGAAAGCTAATGGCTCCTGGAGGTTCCTACAGGATCTTAGAAAAATCAATGAGAGAATGGTACTGCTGGGAACACCACAGAGGGGGCTCCCCTGGGTCCCCGCTATCCCCAGTTCATACCATCTGACTGTCATCGACATAAAGGATTACTTCTTCTCTATCCTCCTGCACCAACATGATAGGGAAAAGTTTGCCTTCTTCCTTCCCTCTATTAACTTTTGGGGACTGGACTTAAGATTTGAGTGGACCATCCTTCCCCAGAGCATGGCTAATAGCCCCCCTCTTTGCCAATATTACTTGACACAGCTCTTTACTCCACTCCCAAAGCGACCAAACATTCTCTTTTATATCTATATGGATGATATAATTTTGGGCAGCCTTGAGGCCTCTGACCTTCGGGAACTCACCACCAGCTACCTCTCCATTCTATGGGACAGTGGCTTTACCATGGCTCCAGGCAAAATTCAGACTATCCCACCATTTAAAATTTTATGGTCCATCCTCTCCTTGGACTCCGTTTCCCCTGCCAAACCTCAGCTTTCCTTACAGGAATCCTATAGTCTGCCCCAGCTCCAAAAACTTCTGGGGGAGGTTAATTTGATGAGACCCTGGATTCCTGTAACCACTGAGGAGATGGTTGACCTCCTAAAGGGCCTAGCTTTAAATTTGAGGGTGACGCTACCTCCCCTTTGTCGGCAGGCTCTTGCAAAAATACAACAATCCATAAATGGGGCCTCCCTAAAATGGTTTGACCCACATGTACCCATCTCCCTCTGCCTTTTTCCCAGGAAGACCTTGTGCACAGCCCTCTTTGAGCCCATTCAATGGGTACACCTCTTGATGGGGGGAGTACCAAGGGTATATTCCATGACCAATCAGATCACCGACTGCATAGTTAAAGGAAGAGAAGTGGCAGTCAGACTGTTTGGGACTGAGCCCCAGTTCATCATCACCCCCTACAAATTGACAGACTTTGCCTGGTTATAAAAGAATAATGACAAAATTGCTCTGGCACTTGAAGGATTTCCTGGCAAAATTGATTGCCATTAAGGCACTTATAAATGGATAAGTTCCTTCTCCCGGCTAGAATGGGAGCCTCCCCAACTTTTCCTTACCCAGCCTGATCCTGAGTTCCTCACCTTATTCACGGATGGAGGACATCTTGGGGCCTCAGTAGTCATTTATCCACTACTACAAAAAGGGCAGAAATCTACCCCCATAAGAACCATCTCTTATGAGGTTGAAGGGTTGGCACAGTTTAAGGAGCTCTTTGCTATTGTCCTAACACTTGACTCTATACCTTTAACCTGTTCTCAGACAGCCTTTATGTTATTTACTGCCCAACCTGGTGGAGGCCCATGTCAGGTTAGATTCTAACCCCATATCTCCTCTAATGATTCAGACCAGGGTCCTACTTAAACAAAGAGCCAGCCCCATCTTCTTCCAGCATCTTAGAGGGCATCAAGACATGCCTGGGTTCCTTTGAGATGGCAATAAATTGCCAACCAACCAGCTTCCATACCCCGATGCCAAAATTTAATGGAAGTGACCCAATTCCACCAACTCACACATGCTAACTGGAGGGGCCTCAAAAACAAGTTTCCCCATGTGCCCGTTCAAGATCTAAAAAAAATTATTCTCACTTGTAGATCCTGTCAACATTTTATGCAGATTCCTCCACTTCAGGCCCCTGGGAGTAACCCTCAAGGCCTCCGGCCTAATCACCTTTGGCAAATAGATGTCACACACTATGCTCCCTTTAGAAAACTTAAGTATATCTTTGTGTCTATGGACACCTTTTCTCATGCCTGCTGGGCATCCACACACATGAGCAAAAAGACTAAACATGCTATTAGCCATATGCTCCAATGCTTTGCAACCCTCGGGTTGCCTGATCAAATTAAAACAGACAATGGCCCATGCTTCATAAGTAAATCTTTTATAGAATTCCTCCAAACATGGAAGATCTCACATTCTATTGGTATCCCCTATAACCCTCGAGGACAGGCTATTGTTGAAAGGTTCAATCAAACCCTCAAGGCTCATTTACAAAAACAAAAGGGGGAATCCCTGCCCCCTTATGATCAATTAAAGAAGGCCCTTTTTATGCTAAATATTTTAAATTTTCAAAAGAAGAATGACACATATCTCCTTTCCAGAAGCACTGGTCCTCATCTGTCACCTATAGCTCTATTTGGGTCAGATGGAGGGACCCATTCACTGGGGCGTGGAAGGGACCAGACCTACTCCTCACAGCGGGGAGAGGATTCGGATGTATTTTCCCCCAAAATGAAAAAAGGCCAATCTGGGTGCCTTAAATATCTCCCCCAACAGGGAGACAATGATAATGACCCCTCCAGGGAGTGTTTCACCCCTGAGGATGGCCCCTCTGCTCTTCCCTCAGGAGCAGTCCAGGATGAAAGTGAAATTGCTTCTCCTGCTGCTGGCTCTCATTCTGCCCAGTGATGGGGGACCCCAATGTGGCCAGACAATGCCTGGAGGCTGGATCTGGAATTGTCCAAAACAAAATAGAGAACTTCAAGAAAATCCCTTGTGGACTGGCTTGCATGGCTTCCTGCCCTACCTCCTTCCTCTGCTTGGACCCCTTCTTACACTCTTCCTAATTCTTACCCTAGGGCCCTGTGTGATTTAACAAAATCACTCAATTTATCCAGGGAAGGCTAGATGCAGTACATCAGGTCGAAGTCCACTATCACAGGCTTGCCAGCCAGGACCAGGGTCTTGGGAATGGCCATCTTCATACAATCACCTGACCCCCGTCCTCCATGTGGCCAATGATGGGTAAGACCCCAGAGAGACTGGGGCAACCTAAGACAGGGCATGGAGAGGCTCTTTGGCAGACCAGAGTCATAGCACCCAATGATGGGTAAGATCTTTCTGCAGTTAGTCAACCTAAGACAGGGGCCAAACCTAAGCTATTTGTATCCCAAAGACAGGTAAGACTGAGTTTGCAAGAATAGACAACCTAAGACAGGGGCTATGTTTCTCCTCCTGCATTACAAAAACAAAAGGGGAATTGTTGGGCCTGTGGGCCCCAGAGAATGCAGCCTACTGTAACCCCCTGAGCCTGACTAGAGTTTATCGACCTGTCTCTGGCCGGTCACTTCTGCATAGGAATGACTCAGCATGGCCCAACCTTAAAATGCCTACAACCTTGGGGCTGGAGAGATGGCCTAGTGGTTAAGAGCGCCAATCGCTCTTGCAGAGGACCCAGGTTCGATCCCCATCACCCACATGGCAGCTGAGAACCATCTGTAACTCCAATTCCAGGAGAACTCCAGTTCCAGAGGAATCTGATGCCCTCTTCTGACCTCCGCAGCATTGCATGACATGGGTGCACAAACCTACATGCAGACAGTATATTCATACACATAAAAAAAAAAAGCCTACAACCGATGTGGTGAGTTACTATTGGCCCAAAGCTACCCCCCATGTATCTCCTCTCCCACCTTCCTTTCTCCACCCCTCCCACCAAGCATATATGAGCCGCTACCTGACTCAATAAAGTGAGTCCTTGCTTTGACGAGACTCCTGGCCCCCCATGTGGTTCTTTTCGGGTCGTCGACACTCGCCATCCTGCTCAGCCCTGGAGGAGAGACAGGCTGGCCTGGCTCTCCTCTCTGCCCTACCTGCCGGAGGACCCGGCAAAAGGACAGTGGAAAGGAGCAACTATCCCCAAGCGGCAAGAGAGAGTAATGAAAGTATAACCACAAAAATGCAAACTAAGACCAAAAAATTCAAACAGAAAATAAATTGAAGGGAAACAATATACATCTTTCAACAATAACCTTAAATATTAATGGTCTGAACACTCCAACCAAGAAACAGAGATTGGAAGAGTGGATTAAGAAATTGAATCCCTCTTTTTACTGCCTACAAGAAACCTGTCTCACCTTTAAGGACAGACAACATCTTAAGGTGAAGGGATGGGAAAACTATTCCAAGTAAATTGTACCAAAAAACAAGTAGGAGTTGTTATTCTAATACCTGACAAAAATAGATTTCAAACTAAAACTAATCAGAAGCGATAAAGAGGGTCATTACATCCTTATCAAAGGAACAATTAATCAGGAAGATTTCACAATCATAAATATATACACATCAAACTCTGCTACACTGAACTTCATAAGTACAATTCTTCAGGACTTCAAGGCAGATTAATCCCAGCACACTAATAGTGGGAGACCTCAATACTCTGTTAGGACCAGGTCAGAAAGAGGTTAATCAAAAGGAAAGGGTTAACCATGCAGGAGCAATTCTCTAGTTGAAGCAGGTCTGGTTCCCATGACTACCTTAACCACAAGAATACAGTCTGACCCTGAATTATTAGTTCCCAGAGCTACCTGAGGTCAGGATGAACTTTCTCAGCCCTGTAGGAGTGCTTCCTACCCCTAAGAAGCCCATTCCTCTCCAAGGGACTTCATGATGCTAAACACAGCCAATCAGCTTAAAGGTCACCACTGCTTGCATTGTGTTTCTATAGCCTTGCAATTGTGTATGTATGATGTCACTAAATTCCTCTAGTCTGTGGCTTTGGCTTTAAAAGTTCTCTGTAACAGACAGTCAGGGTCACGCTCATCCCTGCATGGAATGGGTTGTGTCCCTGACACATCAACAATTGGCTCCCTTGATGTGTCAGTTTTCTTAATTGGGTTCTGGTGAACAAGCAAATTAAATAAATTTCATATCAATCTGTGGCCCCTAGTTGGTTAATCTTGTGAGTGTGGTAGTTTGAGTCCAATACTCCACTGAGTCCATTGGACAGGTCAACTGTACAAAGAATAAACAGAGAGACATCTGAACTGAACAATAGAATATCCCAACTGGACCAAACAGACACATCCACCCAAACACCAAAGCATATACTTTCTACTTGGCACCCCATGAAACATTCTCCAAAATTGACCATATACTGGGAAACAGAGCAAACCTCAACAAATACTAAAAATTTGACTACAGTGCAATAAAGCAGCCTACTAGCTACAAAAACTCATGGAGACTAAACAACACACTCCTGAACAATGAATGGGTCAAAGGACAAATGAAGGAATAAAAGTATTCCTGGCACTAAACAAAAAGGATCATATGACACAACAAAACCTATGGGACATTTTAAAAGCAGTCCTAAGGGGGAAATTTATAGCCCTAAGTGCCTACATTAAGAAAACAGAAAGAGCACAAATAAATGACCTAACATTGCAGCAAAAAACAATTGAGAGACAGCAACAAATGAATCCTAAACCCAACAGACAGGAAGAAATAACACAAATCAAAGAAGAAATCAATGAAATAAAAACAAAGAAAACAATACAAGGAATCAGTAAATCCAAAAACTGTTTCTTTGAAAGGATAAACAAGATAGATAGACCTCTAGCCCAGTCAACCAAAAGAAAGAAAGAGCAACTCCAAATCAATAAAATTAGAGATGAAAAGGGAAACATCACAACAGATAATGAAAAAAATGCAGACAATTATACAGGAATACTTTTAAAACATATATTGTACTAAATTTGAAAGCCTAAGAGAAATGGATGAATATCTGAAATCATGGAAATCACCAAAGCTTAACCAAGAAGAGATTAACAGCTTAAACTGACCAATAACATATGAGGAAATTGAAACTATAATTTAAAAAATCTCCGAACTAAAAACAGTCCAGGCCCAGATGGATTCACAGCAGAATTCTATGAGGCATTTTAAGAGGACCAACAACCATTAGTACTCAAATTATTCAAAAAGATAGAAACAGAGGGAAATCTCCCAAATTCCTTCTATGCAGTCAGCACCACTCTAATACTCAAACTAGGCAAAGATACAACCCAAAAAAGAAAATTATCGACCTGTTTTATTAACGAACATAGATGCAAAAATTCTCAACGAAATACTTGCAAACCACATACAGGCACACATCAAAAAGATCATCCATCATGACCAAGTTGGATTCATACCAGAGATGCAGGGATGATTCAACATATGTAAGACAGACATGTCATAAAACACATAAAGGGACTGAAAGACAAAAAAACATTTGGTCATCTCAATTGCAGGAAAGGCCTTCAACAAAATTCAACCTTATTAAAGCCATATACAACAAACCCATACCCAACATTATTCTAAATGGAGAAAAATTAGAACATTTCCCCTTAAAGTCAGGAAACCACAGAGGCTGCCCCTTATCCCCACTCTTTTTCTTTTCTTTTTAATTTTTTTATTTATTTCTGTATGTGTATGAATGTACTGTCTGCATGCAGGTTTGTGCACCCGTGTCGTGCAATGCCGCAGAGGTCAGAAGAGGGTCTCAGATTCCCCTGGAACTGGAGTTCTCCTGTTCTCAGCCACCATGTGGGTGCTGGGGATCAAACCTGGGTCCTCTGCAAGAGCAGTCAGCGCTCTTAACCGCTAGGCCATCTCTCCAGCCCCCCCCCACTCTTTTTCAATATAGTGTTTGAAATGCTTGTTAGAGCAATAAGACAAGAAAAAGAAATTAAATGATTACTAATTGGAAAAGAGGTCAAACTATCCCTTTTTGCAGATGACATGATAGTTTACCCAAGGGATGCCAAAAACTCCACCAAGAAACTCATAGAAATGATTAACAGTTTCAGGAATGTGGTGGGATACAAAATTAACCTAGAAAAATCAGAAGCCTTTCTTTATACCAATAAAAAGAAATTGGAGAAGGAATTCAAGGAGACTTTCCTATTCACAATTGCCTCAAAAAATAAAATATCTAGGAACAAACTTGACCAAAGACACTAACTATCTCTATAATGAAAATTTTAAATCCCTGAAGAAAGAGATCGAAGAAGACACCAGAAGATGGAAGGACCTCCTATGCTCATGGATCGAAAAAAATTAATATAGTAAAAATGACCATCCTGCCCAAAGTAATATACAGATTTAATGCAATCCCAATTAAAATCCCTATAGGGGCTGGAGAGATGGTCTAGTGGTTAAGAGCACTGACTGCTCTTGTAGAGGACCTGGGTTCAATCCCCAGCACCCACATGGTGGCTGAGAGCCATCTTTAACTCCAATTCCAGGAGAACTCCAGTTCCAGGGGAATCCGACACCCTCTTCTGACCTCCGTGGCATTGCATGACATGGGTGCACAGACATGCATGCAGACAGTACATTCATACACATAAAAATAAAGATTAAAAAAATAGTTAAAAAAATAAAATCCCTATGAACTTCTTCACAGACCTAGAAAAAAACATGCTAAAGTTCATATGAAAATACCACAGATAGCCAAAGCAACCATGAGCAAAAAGAGCAATGAAGGGGGCATTACTATACCAGACTTCAAACAATATTACAGGGCCATAGTCATAAAAACAGCCTGGTATTGGCACAAAAACAGACCCATAGATCAATGGAACAAAATTGAAAATCCAAACAAGCACGTGCAATTTCAGCCACCTCATTTTTGTTAAGGGAGCCAAGAAGACTCAGTGGAGGAAAGACATCATCTTCAGCAAATGCTGTTGGCAAAACTGGATCACCACTTGTAGAAGAATAAAATTAAAACCCTATCTCTCACCCTGTGCAGAACTTAACTCCAAGTGGATCAAAGACCTCAATGTGAAACCAGAAACACTGAAAATGATAGAAGAAAACTTTGGCAGTAACCTACAAGACATAGGCATAGGAAAAGACTTTCTAAATGAGACAGCAGCTGCACAGGAAATAAGATTGACAAGTGAGTTCTTATTAAACTCAAAAGCTCCTGTACAGTGAAAGTAACAAACAAAGAAGTGAAGAGAAAACCTACAGAATGGGAGGAAACCTTCACCAATGGTACACTTGATAGACCATTAACTTCCAGAGTATATAAACTACTCAGAAAACAAAGGAGTAAAAAAACAAACGAGCCACTCAAAAGAGGGAGAAAAGAACTTCACAAATGAAGAAGTAAGGATGGCTGAGAAAGGTCTTAAAATGTGTTCAATGTCACTAATAATTGAGGAAATGCAAACTAAACCAGCTTAAGATTTCATCTTACCCTGGTAAGACTGACTATGATTAGGAAAATAGAGCCAGGCGTGGTGGCGCACGCCTTTAATCCTAGCACTTGGGAGGCAGGCGGATCTTTGGGAGTTCAAGGCCAGTCTGGTCTACAGAGTGAATTCCAGGACAGCTGGTGCTACAGGGAGACCCTGTCTCAAAAAGACCAAAAAAATAAAAAATTAAAAATAAAAAAGGGAAAATAAGTGACACCAAATGCTGAAGAGGTTGTGGGGAAAAAGGAGCACTCATCCACTGCTGGTGGGAATGCAAACTTGTGCAACCCCTATGGAAAGCAGTGTGGTGAACTCTTAAAAGACTAAAAATGAGCCTACCACCTGACCCAGTCTTACCACTCCATCGTACAATACTCATCCTATTGCAGAAATATGTGTACAATCATGTTTATTGCAGCTCTCTTCACAATAGCAAAGAATTGGAAGCAAAGCAACAAGAATGTCCCCCAACTGATGAGTGGATAAGGAAAATGTAGTACATCTACACAATGGAATTTTATGCAGCAGTAAAGAAAGATGACATCATGAACTTTGCAGGTAAATGGATGGAATTAGAAGCCATTATGCTAAGTGAAGTAAAATAGTACTGGAAAAACAAACAACATATGGTGTCCCTCATTTGTGGATCCTAGCAGCAAATCTCCATTTTTTTGTTGTTGTTGTATTTTTGAGACAGGATTTCCCTTTAGTCCCAGCTGGCCTGGAGCTCCCTATGTAGACCAGGCTGGCCTTGAACTCACAGAGATCCGCCTGCTTCTACCTCCAGAGTGCTAGATTAAAGGCATGTGCCAGCATGCCCGCCACAAATCTCCATCTGTAAGGCAAACTGAATAATTCTTTCTTTTTCTTTTTTTCACAAATATAATATCTGATATTATTCATCAACTTGCTATGGAAAGTAGGAATGTAAAGTAATATATTTTTCTTTACCTGCATGCAACACTACTGTCAAAATGTGAATCCTTAAACATGCTTTTGAATTAACCTATAGTTTATTGTCAGATGTCATAATTTTGGTATGTGTGTGGTGTGTATTATGCATATTTTGAATCAATACAAATTGGAAGGAACAACAAGAAAAAAGACTGGGTCAAAGAACCAACTAAAATAGTCAACTTCTGCCACAAACAGTAAAGTCCTGCATTGAAAAACTTAGAAAAGACTGAGAAAAAGATGCAAGACATGTATGGAAGAATGCATGAACTCTGACAGTGTCAGGGGCAAAGAAGAGGGAATGGGTATAAATTTGATTAAGAAATGTATGAAATGCACAATACTTTAATAATCAAAATAATAATAAATAAATAAAATATTTTAAAAATTCTTTACTATCTTGGGGCTGGAGGGATGGCCTAGCGGTTAAGAGCGACAACCGCTCTTGCAGAGGACCCGGGTTCGATCCCCAGCACCCACATGGCGGCTGAGAACCGTCTGTGACTCCGGTTCCAGGAGAACTCCAGTTCCAGGGGAATCCGAGACCGTCTTCTGACCTCCGCGGCATCGCACGACACGGGTGCGCAGACCTGCATGCAGACAATACATTCATACACATAAAAATAAATAAATAAATAAATAAATAAATAATTAAAAAAAATTCTTTACTATCTTGATACCTTCAACCATATGTTGCTCAATTGCTTTTCTGTTCCTCAGTTCAGGATGCTCTTGCCCCAGAGATTGGGGACAGAATATTACTTATTTGAGAAATAAACAATGATTCATGTGTTTTGGTTTAGTCTTAAAAGTTTGACATCATAGTTACTATTTTAACTAAATGTATTTTAGTATTTTAGTGTGCAGCTATGTATGAGTAGTTTTACAATAGTGTTCTTTTTCAATAAAATCAGTCAAATCTTTTTGAAATTTAGAATATTTGAATAAAAATATACAGATCTTCAGAGTGAGCATGCCTTTATCTTGGTTCCCAACTCAAGAAAGTCATCATTAACCCTAGACTTCCCCAGAACTCTGTCCAGTTACTGTCTCCTCAATCAGAGGAGGAGTCCTTGTCCAATTGTATACTGCACCTTAGCTCTGCTTTTGAAATTTTTATAAATGTAGCATATATAGCATGGCTGGTTTTTTATCTGTCTTGTTTGGCCCAGCATGATTTTGGGATCTAGCCATGTTATCAGAGAGCTGCAATTCATCTGTTTTCATTGCACAATTTGTATTATGTGAATATCAGAATACTCTATTCTAAGTTAGGTAGATATTTTGGTTGCTTATAGTTTGTGGCACAAAGTTTTCCAGGGCCTATGAATGAACAGAGCTTTGTTTTTAATTATTAATTTCATGAAACTTTAGCAAAATTTTAAGTTATTTAATCAGAATAGTTTTCAGAGCCTATTGGAAAAGTAAAACTAAAATCAAGCTTCCTGATTCTAATAATGATATTTCTTGGAAACATTTATGGGAAATTTCATAGAAATATAATCATCACTTGAAAGTTTTGGGTTTTCAGCTTGCCCTTTAATTTTTTTTTTAATTTTTATTTATTTTTTATGTGTATGAATGCACTGTCTGCATGTAGGTTGGTGCACCCATGTCATGCAATGCCACGGAGGTGAGAAGAGGGTGTCGGATTCCCCTGGAACTGGAGTTAAAGATGGTTCTTTGTCGCCATGTGGGTGCTGGAAATCAAACCCCGGTCCTCTGCAAAGTGCTCTTAACTGCTGAGCCATCTCTCCAGCCCCTTGCCCTTTTTTTGAGACAGGGTCTTCCTATAGCTCCAGCTGGCCTGGAACTCACTCTGTAGACCAGACTGGCCTTGAACACGCAGAGATCAGCCTGCCTCTGCCTCCCCAGTGCTAGGATTAAAGGCTTCCACCACCATGCTGGGCTTAAGTGGTATCTCTCCCATGTATTTGGCTTGTTTCTTTTCTTGAGAAAATATAGGAACTTCAAATGATTCTCTTGGCATAAGAACATCACACTACTGTAAATAAGGATTAGGAGAAAAACCTTTTGTGTTTTAAGGTTTAAATATATTTAATTATAAAAAATAAGCAACAGACAAATACTCTTTCCCATGCTAAGCACAAAGGGTGCATGTAGTTTGGAAACTGTATCTTTTACATTGAGCTCAGAACAACCCATGAACTCATTTCTACCTTTGTTCTTACTGGGAAAACTCAACATCTTTCCTGTAACTGCTGGTTCCTAAGAGGCTTTGGTATTTGTTAACATTCTACCAATTCTAATGATGGAATTTAGCATGTTCTTAAAAATATGACATTTGAAAAGGAAAATTACGATGTATTGACATGAAGGAATATAGGAAATAGATCTTGACAGGCAAAAGTACAGATTATTAAAACAGGCTACAGAGTGCTCATCCCTAAATGGGATATCTATATCACACCCCTCACTCCTAGGCTCATGTATATTTGTAAAGGAGGCGGGATGAAAGAGTGTAAGACCCAGAGGTGTGGTAGGTCACAACTGTTTTCCAGACAGCAGTGCAGTTGCAAATAATTTAACTCACAGCAGTTGTGAGAACATGCTCAAGATCAGCTTACATTTTCCCACCCGTAACGAAGGAGCTAACAGCATGTGTGTGACAGCTGCTGAGTGAGGAGGAGTCAGTGTTCTTTAAGGTTGTGGTCTCTGTTAGGTTGACCATGCTCCAGGGTTGGTTCCATACTGGAGAATGGTATGGCAACACAAATTGGACTTCTTGGAAAAGAAGGAGGATGGGAGTTGGGGACTTGGGGGTGGAGCTGACAAGGAGGAGGAAGAGGAGGAGGAGGAAGTGAAGGAGGAGGAGGAGGAGGAGGAGGAGGAAGAGGAGGGTATTAAGTTGAGTGGGTCTGGAGGTGGGGTGGGTCTGGAGGTGGGGTGGATCTGGGAACAGTAGGGAAAAGGTGAATATGATCACAATGCATTGTGTGAAGCTCAGTTAAAACATTTTAAAGTAAAGAAATGAGGGCCATTTAAAATATTGTTTTCACTGAAATGAAGAAGCCAGATTTATTCCATATCTATATTAAATTATTGATTGTCAAAGAAGAAACCTCAAAACCTTACCATTATTTGATTATTTGGTACATTGTACTTAAGGTGGAGCAAACCAAACAAAAATTATAGGAAGTTGTTTAATTATTGAAAAATCCATAGAAGTTTACTATGCTTGGAGGTAAACTTCCCAAAGGTAAGCTGTTTTCTCTATTATGATTTGGCATAAAAATATTAATATATTACTACTTTTGTTTATGTTTTGACTGATTAAAATTTAGTTCTTAATTGTTATTTTAAAAATATGCTTAGGGGTTGGAGAGATAGCCTAGCAGTTAAGAGCACTGACTGCTCTTGCAGAGGACCCGAGTTCTGAGACCCTCTTCTGACCTCCGCGGCATTGCACAACACGGGAGCATAAACCTACATGCAGACAGTACACTCATATACATACAAAAATAAATAAAATTTTAAAAAGAATATTAAAAATATGCTTATATATATATATATATTTCTGTAGGTATATTTTGGTAATTTTTTTACACAGGACCTCACTATGTAGCCCTGGCTGGTCTGGAACTCAAAATTTAGTTCAAGCTCTCCTTGAACCCAGAGATATGCCTTTCTCTGCCTTCCAAGTGTTGGGATTAAAGTCATCAATACCACACTGGACACCATAACTAATTTTTAATAAAGTTTGATAATTTGATACTTTTGAGTTTCAAGAATGGTACAAAACAAAATACCTTTAATCCACATGTCTTAAACATTTTTTTTCTCTACACATTCTGTCTCTATAGCTCTGTGTGGCTTTTTGTTGTTGTTTAGCATTTCAGTGTAAACTAAAGAGACAATGATATTGTACCTGTAAATACTTGGGTATACATTCTCTAATCTATATTCTATAACTAATAAAATCAGTACCTTTATCCTGGATATAAAAATGTTAATATCACTGTTCATACTCATAACTCAGCATTTTTTATATAAAAATAGAATTTAAAGCCAGGCATGATGGCGCACGCCTTTAATCCTAGCACTCAGGAGGCAGAGGCAGGTGGATCTTTGTGAGTTCAAGGCCACCCTGGTCTACAGAGTGAGTTCCAGGACAGCTGGGGCTACAGGGAGACCTTGTCTTAAAAGAGACAAAAAAAATAGAATTTAATAAGGATAAAAAGACTGAACAATATTTAATATGAAACATTGGAGCTGGGTGTGGTGGCACATGCCTTTAACCCTAGCATTTGGGAGGCAGAGGCAGGTGGATCTCTGTGAGTTCAAGGCCTGCCTGGTCTACAGAGTGAGTTCCAGGACAGCCAGAGCTACAGGGAGACCCTGTCTCAAAAGACAAAACAAACAAACAAACAAAATACTGGAAAAGAATAGCTCCATAACTATTGCACTGGCTGCTCATGGAGAGGACCCAGATTCTGTTCCTAGCTCCCACATGGTAGGTAATGACCATCTGTAATTTTATTACCAGGGGATCTAACACCTTCTTTGTGGGCTTTGCAAAACACTGACACACTTACATACATCAGCATTTATTTTAATAGCGTCCTCTGTAATGTCACCTCCTCTGTTTCTGCTTTACCCCAGTGTCAGGCACCAATCCAGGGTCACATAGAGTAATTCTGCTTTTTTTCTGTTTCTTTTGTTTTGTGGTATGGAGGATTAAACTCAGTACCTGTGAATGATAGGTAGGCACTATACTGAGGTTAGTCTTAACCCCTTAGATTTCTTTTTAAATATGAGAAGATTGTTGAGCATAAGTTAGAACTACAGAGATGATTTTTAATGTTTATAGTTATGAAGACTAATTGCTAATTTTAGCACTTTTATATAAACATGTTTTCTCAAGACTCACGGAGAGCACAACACCATCCGGCACAACACCAGAGTGCGCCCAGGTGAAGCCCACATGCCTTGGTGCTTTGCTCACCCCTCCTGGCCCATGGGGTCTTGGTATCTCCCAGAAACCGCCAAACTTTAGGTTCCAGTTTTCGGCAAGGCAGAGTTAGACTCGCGGACAGCACAACACCAGCATGCGCACAGCTCAGGGTGTGAGTAGACATAAAATCACGGCCCACACACCATAGTGCACCCAGGTGAGGACCACTTGCCTTGGTGCTTTACTCACCCCTCCTGGCCCATGGAGGCTTGGTATCACCCAGAAACCTCCAATCTTTGGGTTCCAGTGCACGGGGTGGGTGGACTTAGACTTGCGGACAGCAAGCCAGCAGGGTACTGGCGCACAGGCCAAAGTAGCAGCAGAGCCCCACCCCACCCCCCAACCCCTCAATCTGGTGGAGCTGTGGTGCAGAGGACCTAGTAGGCCAAAGAAACAAACAAATCTACATGCCAAAGACACAAAGAAAAAATAAAATGGGAGGGGCTGGAGAGATAGCCTAGCTGTTAAGAGCACTGACTGCTCTTGCAGAGGACCCGGGTTGGATCCCCAGCACCCACATGGCCGCTAAGAACCGTTTGTAACTCCAATTCCAGGAGAACTCCCATTCCAGGGGAATCCGATATCCTTTTCTGACCTCCGCGGCATTGCACAACACAAACAGATGGTACACTCATACACATAAATAAATAAAATTAAATAAAAAAATAGCATGGGAAAGCTCATAATAAATCCACACCAAACTCTACCAACCCCACAGAAGATACGTACAAGATCTCCCTGGAAGGAAACCAAGACATGGACCTTAGGAGAACAATTGTAGACATTCAAAGAAAAAAAAGAATATAAAGAACAAATCAGAGAACTAAGGGGAGAGAATGAAAATCTCAAGAAGGACCTAGAGGGAGATAATGACAAAGGTTGGAAAGAACTAACAGGAGAAAATGACAAACGCTGGAAGGAAGTGAAACACTAAAAAGGTCCCAGGCCAAAATGAAAAAAGAAACTGAACAACAAACTAAGGAGCTACAAGATGAGAATGACAGGCTCGGGAAGGAAGTGGAAATATTAAAGAAATCACAGGATGAAATGAAAAAGGAAATTGAACATTTATCTAATCAACAGGAAAGGATGGGGAAAAGACTGAGAAACGGAATGGAAGATGCAGAAAAAAGAATATCAGACCTGCAGGATAACACACAGAAACTAGAATGCTAAAGTAAAGTTTATGAAAAATTTAAAAAAACACAAGAGTGGAACAACCAGGAAATGTGGGACACTATGAAAAGACCAAACCTCCACATCATAAGGATGGAGGAAGGAGAAGAATCCCAAGACAGCACTATTGGCCAGATCGTCAACAGGATAATAGAAGAAAATGTCCCCAAACTGAAAAAAGACAAATCCATACAAATACAAGAAGCATATAGAACACCAAATAGACAAGACCAGAAAAGAAATTCTCCATGACAAATAATTGTTAAAACACTAGATGCCCAAAACAAAGACAAAATACTGAAAGCCACAAGAGAAAAACAAGTTACATATAAGGTGAAACCCATCAGAATTACAGCTTAGTGCAAATTATGAAAGCCAGAAGAATGTGGACCAAAGTATTCTCAGTGCTAAATGATTTTAGATGCCAACCCAGACTACTATATCCAGCAAAAATGTGAATTATCATTGAAGGAGAAAGAAAAATCTTTCATGATGTAAACAAGATAAAATAATAGATGTCTTAAAAACCAACACTTAAGAAAATCCTTGAAGCAATCCAAAGAACAGAGGAAATGAGCAACTATCCCTAAGCAATTAAAGAGAGAAATTACCAAAAGCATAACCGAGTAAATACAAACCTAGACCAAAAATGCAAATAAAAAATAAGGTGAAAGGAAGCAACACACATCTCTCAATAGTAACCTTAAATATTAATGGTTTAAATTCCCCAATTAAAAGACATAGAATTGGAGAATGGATCAGGAAACAGAATCCTTCTATATGGTGTCTACAAGAAATGCATCTCACCCTCAAGGAGAGACACCACCTTAGAGTGAAAAGGATGGAAAATATATTCCAAGCAAATGGTACTAAAAAACAAGCCAGAGTGGCTATTCTAATATCAGACAAAATAGATCTCAAAGTAAAATTAACCAGAAGAGACAAAGAAGGCCATTACATCCTTGTCAAAGGAACAATCAACCATGAAGATTTCACAATCCTAAATGTTTATCCACCAAACTCTGGTGCACCTAACTTTATAAACACTATTCTGAAGGATGCCAAGACACAGATTAATCCTAGTACACTAATAATGGGGTACTTCAACACCCTACTGAGTCCCTTGGATAGATCAACAAGACAAAAAATAAACAGAGAGACATCAGAACTGAACAATACAATACACCAAATGGACCTCACAGACATCTACAGAATATTCCACACAAACACTAGAGAATATACTTTCTACTCATTACTTCATGGAACACTATCCAAAATCGACCACATACTGGGGCACAAAAGAAATCTCAACAAATACAAAAGGATTGAAATTCCATGCATTCTATCAGACCACAGTGCAATAAAGCTCAATATGAACACCAGAATAAGCCCTACTAGCTACAAGAACACATGGAGACTAAACAACACAATCCTGAATAATGAAAAAGACAATACAACACAACAAAACCTGTGGGATACTTTAAAAGCAGTCTTGCTGAGGCAGAGGCAGGCGGATCTCTGTAAGTTCAAGGTCAGTCTGGTCTATGGAGTGAGTTCCAGGACAGCTGGGACTACAGGGAGACCTTGTTTCAAAAAATACCAAAAATAAAATAAAATAAAAGCAGTCTTAAGAGGGAACCCAATAGAGAGGAAGAAATAATAAAAATCAGAGCAGAATCAATGAAATAGAAACAAAGAAAACAATACATAGAATCAACAAATACAAAAGCTGGTTCTTTGAAAAGATAAACAAAATAGACAGACCTCTAGCCCAGTTAACCAAAAGAAAGAAAAAGCAACTCCAAATCGATAGTATTTGTGATGAAGGGGAAACATCAGAACAGACAAAGAAAAGATTCAGAAAATCATATGAGAATACTTCAAAAACATATACTTCACTAAATTTGCAAACCTAAGAGAAATGAATGAATATCTGAAATACTGGGAAGCAACAAAGCTTAATCAAGAAGAGATTGACAGTTTATTTTTTTATTTTTTTTTTAATTTTATTTATTTTTGTATGTGTATGAGTGTACTGTCTGCATGTAGGTTTGTGCACCCGTGTCGTGCAATGCCGGGAGGTCAGAAGAGAGTGTCGGATTCCCCTGGAACTGGAGTTCTCCTGGAGTTGGAGTTTCAGACGGTTCTCAGCCGCCATGTGGGTGCTGGGGATCGAACCCGGGTCCTCTGTAAGAGCGGTCAGCGCTCTCAACCGCTAGGCCATCTCTCCAGCCCCTAAATGAATACATAAATTACCCAAGCCATTTTGCCTTGTGAAATTTGTAGAGGGACCTAATGCTCCAGAGAGTTTTCCTTGAATCACTCAGGGATTCTCTCCTTGGGGCAGGGAAATGAATGAGAGGAGTTATCAGTTGTTAAATCCAAAGAAGTTCCCAGGAATTCAGAAGATCCCAAATGAACTCTTCCTTGCAACAGTGATGTTACTCTGCGCATGCGCAAGCCACGGGGCNCCCCCAGCACCCACACTGGGTGAGAGCCATCTTAACTCCAATTCCAGGAGAACCCCAGTTCCAGGGAATCCGGACACCTCTCTTCTGACCCTCCGTGGCATTGCAGACATGGGTTGACCGACATGCATGCCAGGCCAGTACATTCATACACATACAAAATAAGATTTTTTTTTTTAAAAAAATTTTTTTTTGGAAAAAAAAAAAATCCCTATTATGAATTCTTCACCCAGACCCTAGAAAAAAAAACGAAAAAATATGCTAAAGTTCATATGAAAATACCACAGATAGCCAAAGCCACCATTGAGCAAAAAGAGCAATGAAGGGGGGATCTCTATAACAGACCTCAAACAAGCTGTATTACAGGGGCATAGTCATAAATACAAAAACCAGGCCTGGTATTGGCACAAAAAAACAGACCCTAGATCAATGGAACACAATGAACACCAAAACAAGCACGTGCAATTTCAGCCACCTCATTTTTGTTAAGGGATAGCCCAAGAAGACTCAATTGAGGAAAGACATCATCTTCAGCAAATGCTGTTGGCAAAAAACTGGATCACCACTTGTTAGAAGAATAAAATTAAAACCTATCTCTCACTCTGTGCGAACTTAAACTCCAAGTGGACAAAGACCTCAATGTGAAACCAGAAACACTGAAAAGGATTAGAAGGCAAACTTGCAAGTAACCTACAAGACATAGGCATTAGGAAAAGACCTCCTAAATGAGACAGCAGCTGCAAAGGAAATAAGATTGACAAGTGAGTTCTTATTAAACTCAAAAGCTCCTATACCAAGTTGAAAGTAACAAAACAAATAGTGAAGAGACAACCTACAGAATGGGAGGAATGGAAACTTCACCCACTGGTACACTTGATAGGACCATTAACTTCCCAGAGTATATAAACTACTCAGAAAACAAAAGGAGTAAAAAAACAAACGAGCCACTCAAAAGAGGGAGAAAAGACTTCAAAATATGACGAATTAAGGATGGTGAGAAATCTTTAAAATGTGTTCAATGTCACTCCTTAATTGAGGAAATGCAACACTACACAGCTTAAGATTTCATCTTACCTGGTAAGACTGACTATGATTAGGAAAAATAGAGCCCAGGCATGGTGGCGCACGCCTTTAATCCTATCATTCAAGAGGCAGGCGGATCTTTGTGCGTTCAAGGCAGTCTGGTCTACAGAGTGACTTCCATGACAGCTGGTGCTACAGGGAGACCCTGTCTCCAAAAAGACAAAAAAAAAAAATAAAAAAATTAAAAATAACAAAAAAGGGAAAATAAGTGGACACCAAATGCTGAAGAGGTTGTGGGGAAAAAGGAGCAACTCATCCACTGCTGGTTTGGTGGGAATGAAACTTGTGTGCAACCCCTATGGGAAAGCATTGTGGTGAAACTCTTAAACGACTAAAAATGAGCCTACCACCTGACCCAGTTTACCACTCCATCGTACATACTCCATTCCTATTGCCAGAAATATGTACAATCAGTTTATTGCAGAGCTCTTTCACATAGCAAAGGAATGGAAAGCAAGCAACAACGAATGTCCCCAACTGATGAGGATAAGGGAAAATGTCATTACATCTACACAAATGGAATTTTCTGCAGCAGTAAAGAAAGATGACCTCATGAACTTTGCAGGTAAAATGCGATGGAATTAGAAGCCATTATGCTAAGTGAAGTAAAATAGTACTGGAAAACAAACACCATATGGTGTCCCATCATTTGTGGATCCTAGCAGCAAATCTCATTTTTTTGTTGTTGTTTCTTTTTGAGACAAGATCCCTTTAGTCCCAAAGCTGTGCATGAGCTCCCTATGTAGACCAGGCTGGCCTTTAACTCACCGAGATCCGCCTACCTCTACCACCCAAGTACTAGGATTAAAGCATGTGCCAAGCCTGGCCCGCCCCACCAAACCTATCCATCTGTACGGCAAAAACTGACTAATTCTTTCTTTTCTTTTTTTCAAACATATACATATCTGATCTTATTATCAACTTTGCTCTGCGAAATAGGATGTAAAGTAATATATTTTTCTTTACCTGCCTGCCAACACTACTGTCAAAATGTGAATCTTACACATGCTTTGAATTAACCTATAGTTTATTGTAATGTCATAAATTTTGGTATTGTGTGTCTGTGTGTTATTATGCCTATTTTGATAATCAAACAAATTGGACGAACAACAAGAAAAAAGGAGGGTCAAGAAACCAACTTAAAATTAGTCAAACTTCTGCCACCCAAACAGTAACGTCCTTGCCATTGAAAAACTTAGAACAAAAGGACTGAGAAAAAGTGCAAGGTCATGTATGGAAGAATGCATGAACTCTGACAGTGTCAGGGGCAAAGAAGAGGGAATGTGGGTATTAAATGGATTAAGAAATGTATGAAATGCAAATACTTTAATAATCAAAATAATAATAAATAAATAAATATTTTAAAAATTAAAAAAAAAAATCTTCTGGGGCTGGAGGGATGGCTAGCGGTTTTTTAAGAGCGACAACCGCTCTTGCAGAGGACCGGGTTCGATTCCCCAGCACCCACATGGCGGCTGAGAACCGTCTGTGACTCCGGTTCCAGGAGAACTCGTTCCAGGGGAATCCGACGAGCCGTCTTCTGGACCTCCGCGGCATCGCACGACACGGGTGCGCAGGCCTGCATGCAGAACCAATACATTCATACACATAACAAATAAATAAATAAATAAATAAAATAAAATAATTAAAAAAATTTTACTATCTTGATACCTTCAACCATATGTTGCTCAATTGCTTTTCTGTTCCTCAGTTCAGGATGCTCTGGCCACAGAGATTGGGTGATTCCCGAAATATTACTTATTGCAGAAATTAAACAATGATCATGTGTTTTGGGTTTAGTCTTAAAAAGTTTGAATCATAGTTACTATTTAAACTAAATTATTTTGTATTTTTTTAGTGGCAGCTATGTATGAGTAGTTTTACAATAGTGTTCTTTTTCAATAAAATCAGTCAAATCTTTTTGAAATTTAGAATATTTGAATAAAAATATACAGATCTTCAGAGTGAGCATGCCTTTATCTTGGTTCCCAACTCAAGAAAGTCATCATTAACCCTAGACTTCCCCAGAACTCTGTCCAGTTACTGTCTCCTCAATCAGAGGAGGAGTCCTTGTCCAATTGTATACTGCACCTTAGCTCTGCTTTTGAAATTTTTATAAATGTAGCATATATAGCATGGCTGGTTTTTTATCTGTCTTGTTTGGCCCAGCATGATTTTGGGATCTAGCCATGTTATCAGAGAGCTGCAATTCATTCTGTTTTCTTGCACATTTTGTATTATGTTTCTGAATATCAGAATACTCTATTCTAAGTTAGGTAGATATTTTGGTTGCTTATAGTTTGTGGCACAACACAAAAGATTCATCAGTGGCCTATGAATGAACAGAGATTTGTTTTTACTTATTACTTTCATGAAACTTTCGCAAAATTTTAAGTTTTAAGTTATTTAATCAGAATAGTTTTCAGAGCCTATTGGAAAAGTAAAACTAAAATCAAGCTTCCTGATTCTAATAATGATATTTCCTGGAAACATGTATGGGAAATTTCATAGAAATATAATCATCACTTGAAAGTTTTGGGTTTTCAGCTTGCCCTTTAATTTTTTTCTTTACTTTTTATTTATTTTTTGTGTCTGAATGCCACTGTCTCATGTAGGTTGGTTGCACCCATGTCATGCAATTGCCACGGAGGTGAGAAGAGGGTGTCGGATCCCCTGGAAACTGGAGTTAAAGATGGTTCTTAAACACCATGCGGGTGCTTGAAATAGAACTTAGGTTCTCTGCAAGAACAACAAATGCTCTTAACTGCTGATCCATATCTCCAGCCCTTGCCATTTTTTTGGAGGACAGGTCTTACTATGTAGCTTTTCTTGGCCTGGAACTCACTCTGTGACCAGACTGGCCTTGCACACGCAGAGATCAGCCTGCCTCTGCATACCCAGTGCTAGATTAAAGGCTTCCACCACCATGTGGGCTTAAGTGGTATCTCTCCCATGTATTTGGCTTGTTTCTCTTCTTGCACGAAAATATAGGCAATTCTAAATGCTCTTCTTGGCATAAGAACATCACACTACTGTAAATAAGGATTAGGAGAAAAACCTTTTGTGTTTTAAGGTTTTTAAATATATTTACTTAAAAAAATTAAACGCAACTGACAAAACTCTTTCCCATGCTAAAGCACAAAGGTGACGAATGTAGTTTGGAAACTGTCTCTTTTACCATTGAGCTTCATAGGGAACTCATTTTTACTAATTTCTACCTTTTTTCTTACTGGGAAAACAACATGTTTTCTGTAACTGCTGCTTCCTAAGAGTCTTTGGCATTTGTTAATGTTCTTACCAATTTTAATGATGGAATTTAGCATGTTCATATATATATATGACCTTGGACAAGAAAAATTATGATTTATTGACATGAAGGAATATAGGAAATAGATCTTGACAGTGCAAAAGTACAGATTATTAAAACAGGCTACAGTAGTGCTCAGCCACAAATGGGATCTCTATATCACACCCTCTCCCCACAAAGCTCAGGAATCCTTGTGGAAGAGTGTGGAAAGATTGTAAAAGACAGAAATGGTAGATGAATATAAGGAAACAGTATTTTCCAGACAGCAGTGCAGTTGCAAATAATTTAACTCACAGCAATTGTGAAAACATGCTCAAGATCAGCTTACATTTTCCCACCCGTAACGAAGGAGCTAACAGCATGTGTGTGACAGCTGCTGGAAGTGGGAGGGTCAGTGTTCTTTAAGGTTGTGGTCTCTGTTAGGTTGACCATGCTCACGGGTGGTTCCATCGGAGAATGGTTATGGGCAACACAAATTGGACTCTATGGAAACGAAGGAGGATGGAGTTGGGGACTTGGGGTGGGCTGACAAGGCGAGGAAAGAGAGCGGAGGAGGGAAGTGAAGCGGAGGAGGAGGAGGAGGAGGCGGAAGAGGAGGGTATTATTTATTAAGTGAGTGGTCTGGAGGTGGGTGGGTCTCGGAGGTTGGGTGGATCTGGGAACAGTAGGGAAAAGGTGAATATGATCACAATGCATTGTGTGAAGCTCAGTTAAAACATTTTAAAGTAAAGAAATGAGGGCCATTTAAAATATTGTTTTCACTGAAATGAAGAAGCCAGATTTATTCCATATCTATATTAAATTATTGATTGTCAAAGAAGAAACCTCAAAACCTTACCATTATTTGATTATTTGGTACATTGTACTTAAGGTGGAGCAAACCAAACAAAAATTATAGGAAGTTGTTTAATTATTGAAAAATCCATAGAAGTTTACTATGCTTGGAGGTAAACTTCCCAAAGGAAGCTGTTTTCTCTATATGATTTGGCATAAAATCTTAATATATTACTACTTTGTTATGTTTGCCTGTATTAAAAATATTTGTCTTTTTAAATTTGTTATTTAAAAAATATGCTTAGGGGGTTGGAGTGATAGCCTAGCAGTAAGAGCACTGACTTGCTTTTGCGAGGGACCCCGAGTCTGTCGACCCTCTTCTGACCCCGCGGCAATGCACAAACACTCGGGTGCAAAAACCTACCTGCAGACAGTACACTATATACACATACAATAACTAAATCAAATTTTAAAAAGAAATATTAAATATGCTTATATATATATCCTATTCTGTAGGATATTTTGGTAATTTTTTCACAGGACCTCACCTGTGTTGCCCTGGCTGGTCTGGACTCTTCAAAAATTAGTTCAAGCTCTCCTTGAACCCAGAGATATGCCTTTCTCTGCCTTCCAAGTTTGGGATTTTAAAGTCATCAATACCACACTGGACACCATAACTAATTTTTAATAAAGTTTGATAATTTGATACTTTTGAGTTTCAAGAATGGTACCAAAACAAAAAATACTTTCACTCCACATGTCTAAACATTTTTTTTCTCTCCACATTCTGTCTCTATAGCCTCTGTGTGGCTTTTGTTGTTGTTTAGCATTTCAGTGTAAACTAAAGAGACAATGATATTGTACCTGTAAATACTTGGGTATACATTCTCTAATCTATATTCTATAACTAATAAAATCAGTACCTTTCTACCTCGGATATAAAAATGTAATACATGTTCATTACTCCTAACTCAGCATTTTTATATAAAATAGAATTTTAAAGCTGGCTATGATGGCGCACGCCTTTAATCTAGCACTAGGAGGCAGAGGCAGGTGGATCTTGTGAGTTCAGGCCACCCTGGTTTACAGCCCCCCCTGATGTATTCCAGGACAGCTGGGCTACGGGAGACCCTGTCACAAAAAAAAAAAAAAAAAAAAAAAAAAAAAAAAAAAAAAAAAAAAAAAAAAAAAAAAAAAAAAAAAAAAAAATTGGAGCTGGGTGTGGTGGCAATGCCTTTAACCCTAGCATTTGGGAGGAGAGGCCAGGTGGATCCTGTGGTTCAAGGCCTGCCTGGGTCTACATAGTGAGACCATATCTAAAAAAAAAAAAAGCTACAGGGAGACCCTGTCTTCAACAGACAAAACAAACAAACAAAACAAAAATACTGGAAAAGAAATAGCTCCATAACTATTGCACTGGCTGCTCATGGAGAAGGCCAGAGTTCCTGATTCCTAGCTCCCACTGCGTAGGTAATGACCATCTGTAATTTTATTACCAGGGATCTAACACCTTCTTTGTGGGCTTTGCAAAACAGACCCCACTTCCATACATCAGCATTTATTTTAATAGCGTCCTCTGTAATGTCACCTCCTCTGTTTCTGCTTTTTACTCCCATTGTCAGGCACCAATTCAGGGTCACATAGAGCATTTCTAGGTTTTTTTTTTCCCTGTTTCTTTTGTTTTGTGGTATGGAGGATTAAACTCAGTACCTGTGAATGATAGGTAGGCACTATACTGAGGTTAGTCTTAACCCCTTAGATTTCTTTTTAAATATGAGAAGATTGTTGAGCATAAGTTAGAACTACAGAGATGATTTTTAATGTTTATAGTTATGAAGACTAATTGCTAATTTTAGCACTTTTATATAAACATGTTTTCTCAAGACTCACGGAGAGCACAACACCATCCGGCACAACACCAGAGTGCGCCCAGGTGAAGCCCACCTGCCTTGGTGCTTTGCTCACCCCTCCTGGCCCATGGGGTCTTGGTATCTCCCAGAAACCGCCAAACTTTAGGTTCCAGTTTTCGGCACAAGGCAAGTTAGACTTGCGGCCAGCACAACACCAGCTGCCGCACAGCTCAGGGTGTGAGTAGACATAAAATCACGGCCCACACACCATAGTGCACCCAGGTGAGGACCACTTGCCTTGGTGCTTAATCACCCTTCCCCTGCCCCTGGAGGCTTGGTATCACCCAGAAACCTCCAATCTTTGGGTTCCAGTGCACGGGGTGGGTGGACTTAGACTTGCGGACAGCAAGCCAGCAGGGTACTGGCGCACAGGCCAAAGTCAAGCAGCAAGAGCCCCCCCCCCACCCCCCAACCCCTCAATCTGGTGGAGCTGTGGAGCAGAGGACCTGTAGGCCACCAAGAACCCCCCCTCTTCAAAATACAAATTACATGCCAAAGGACCCAAATAAAAAATAAAATGGGAGGGGCTGGAGAGATCGCCTAGCTGGTTAAGAGCACTGACTGCTCTTTGCAGAGGGACCCGGGTTGGATCCCCAGCACCCACATGGCCGCCTAGAACCCCGTTTGTAACTCCAATTTCCAGATGAACTCCCATTCCAGGGGAATCCGCTATCCTCTTCTGACCGCCGCGGCCTTGCACAACACAAAACAGATGCGTACACTCATCCACCTGAAAGAATAAAATGAATAAAAAAACTAGCATGGGGAAGGCTCATAATAAATCCACACCAAACTCTACCAACCCCACAGAAGCTACGTACCAAGATTCTCCCTGGAAGGAACCAACGACCTGGACCTTAGGAGAACCATTGTCGACATTCAAAGAAAAAAAGAATATAAAGGCAACAAATCAGAGAACTAGGGGAGGAGAATGAAAATCTCAAGAAGGACCTAGACCTAGGGGAGATCTGACAAAGGTTGCGAAAGAAAAGAACTAACAGGCGAAAAATTGACCAAACGCTGGAATGGAAAGTGAAACACTAAAAAGGTCCCAGGCCAAAATGAAAAAAGTAAATGACCAACGAACCAAGGTTCAAGATGAGAATGACAGGCTCGGGAAGGAAGTGGAATATAAGAAATCACAGGATGAAATGAAAAAGGAAATTGACTGAAACATTTATCTAATCAACAGGAAAAAAGGATGGGGAAAAGACTGAGAAACCGGAATGGAAGATGCAGAAATAAAGACTATCAGACCCTGCAGGATAACACACAAAACTAGAATGCTAAAGTAAAGTTTTATGAAAAATTTAAACAACCACTAAGAGTTGAACAACCAGGTAATGTGGGACAATATGAAAAGACAAACCTCCACATCATAAGGATGGAGGAAGGAGAAGAAATATTAAGACTGAACTGGCATCAGGAGATGGAGGAAGGAGAAGAATAATAGATGAAAAATTTCCCAAACTGAACAAAAGACAAACCCAAATATAAGAACACCAAACAGACAGGAAAAGAAAAGAAAAAAAAAAAAAAAAAAAAAGAAATTCTCCATGACAAATAATTGTTTAAAATGCTAGAATGCCCAAAACAAAGACAAACACTGAAGTGCAAGGCCACAAGAGAAAAAAAGTTCACATATAAGGTGAAACCCATCTAGCATTACCGCTTAGTGCCAATTATGAACGCCAGAACACAGAGAATTGTGGACCAAAGATTCTCAGGTGCTACATTATTTTAGATTGCCAACCCAGACTACTATATCCCGCCAAAAATGTGAATTATCATTGAAGGAGAAAGGAAAAATCCTTTCCTGATGTAAACAAGATGAATATAATAGATGTCTTAAAAAACCAACATTACGAAAATCCTTGCGCAATCCAAGAAACAGAGGAAAGGAGCAAACTATCCCTAAGCAATTAAAGAGAGAAATTACCAAAAAGCATAACAGAGTAAACTTACAAACTAGACCAAAAATGCAACACAAAAAAAAATATAACGGTGAAATTGAAAGGAAGCAACACACCTCTCTCAATAGTAACCTAAATATTAATGGTTTAAATTCCCCAATTAAAAGGACATGAAATTGGAGAATGGATCAGGAAACAGGATCCTTCTTATGGTGTCTACCAAGAATGCATTTCCACCCTTCAAGGAGAGCGAGACACACCTTAGATTGAAAATATGGAAAATAATATTCCAAGTTAATGGTATCAAAAAAACAAGCCAGAGTGGCTATTCTAATATCAGGCCAAACTGATCTCAAGTAAAATAACCATGAAAGAGACAAAGAAGGCCCATATTACATCCTTGTCAAAGGGCAACAATCAACCAGGAAGATTTCACAATCCGAAATGTTTATGCACCAAATTGGGTGCCACTCTCTAACTTTATAAACGCTACTCTGCAGGATCTCACGACACAGATTAATCCTAGTACACTAATAATGGGGTACTTCAACACCCTACTGAGTCCCTTTTATAGATCAACAAGACAAAAAATACAGAGAGACATCAGAATGAACAATACAATCGCCAAATGGACCTCCACAGACATCTACAAATATTCCACCAAAGCACTAGAGAATATACTTTCTACTCATTACTTCATGGAACACTATCCAAATCGACCACATACTGGGCACCAAAGAAATCTCAACAAATACAAAAGGATGAACTTCCATGCATTCTATCAGACCACAGTTGCTAAATAAAGCTCAATATGAACACCGAATAACGCCCTCCACTAGCTACAAGAACACATGGAGACTAAACAAACACCAATCCTGAATAATGAAAAAGGACAATACAAACACACACACACACCTATGGATACTTTAAAAAGCAGTCTGCTGAGGCAGAGGGAGGGGATCTCCAAAGCTGACTAGTGAGACTACCTGACTAGTGAGACTACCTGTATGGAAGAGCTCTAGGTTTAACTGAGAGACCCTGTCTCAAAAAATACCAAAAATAAAATAAAAATAAAAGCAGTCTTAAAGGGAAATTTATAGCACTAAATACCCACATTAAAAAAAAAAAATCAGAGCAGAATCAAGAAACAAAGAAAACAAAAACACACCAATACATAGAAGCAACAAATACAAAAGCTGGTTCTTTGAAAGATAAACAAAACATAGATAGACCCTCTAGACCAGTTAACCAACAAGAAAGAAAAAGCAACTCAAATCAATAGTAGTTGTGAGGAAGGGAAACCATCAGAACAGGGGGGGGACCCCCCCACAAAAGAGAATAAGATCCCGAAAATCATATGAGAATACTTCAAAAAAATATACTGCACGAAATGTGCAAACCTAAGAGAACTGGATGAACATCTGAAATACTGGGACGCAAAAAAGGCTTAATCAAGAAGAGATTTTGCCAGTTTATTTTTTTTATTTTTTTTTTTTAATTTTATTTATTTTTGTATGTTATTTTAGTAGAGTGTTACTGTTTGCATGTAGGTTTGTGCCACCCGTGTCGTTGCAATGCCGGGAGGTCAGAAGAGAGGTCGGATTTTTTTCCCGTGGAACTGGAGTTCTCTGGAGTTGGATTTCCGCGTTTCTCAGCCGCATGTGGGTGCTGGGGGATCGAACCCCGGGTCCTCTGTAAGCTCGGTCGGCGCTCTTAACACCGCTAGGCCATCTCTCCCGCCCGAGCATTGACAGTTTAAACAGACCCATAATATTTGAGGAATTGAAGATGTAATAAAAAGCCTCCCAACTAACAAAATCCCTGGTCAGGATGGTTTCACAGCAGAATTCTAAAAAACATTTAACGAAGTCCTCAAACCATTACTACTCAAAGTTTCCAGAAGGATACAAACAGAGGGGATTCTCCCACTTACTTCTTTCTATGAAGCCCATATCACTCTAAAACCAAAACCCAGGCAAAGATACAAACAAAAAAAGAAAGCTATAGGACCCTCTCATTAATGAACCACAGATGCAAAATTTTCAACAAAAATATTGCAAATCGCATACAGATCCACATAAAAAGATCATCCTCCTGCTCAAGTTGGATTCATATCAGAGGTGAAGGGATGGTTCAACATACCAAAATCAATAAATATCATAAAAAACACATAAAGGATGAAAGAGCCAAACCTATAACCCACATGATCATCTCACATCTTGATGCCAGGATATATTTTCAAAGCACCTTTGAACACAAGGTCACAGTCATGCCTTCAGTTTTAAAGTCCTAGCACGTTGAACTTGGCACCTGAAGGCCACCAACATTACTCAACATGCACTAAAGCATCTATGGTGTGCCGCTGGATTAGCTTTAGCTGTCAAACCTTTGACTACACCTGTGTTGAGGGGCTCTCAATTGGGGATAAACTGGAATCCATTGGATTGGCCCCCGTGCCACACATCGTGGGCGCAAGTATTGTCTTGCTCTTATGGTCCAAGCAGTATGGGATCTGCGGCACAGCCTTACATTATACCAATGAGTAGTCGCCTACCCTGGGCAGGTTGTTGTCGTATAAGAAGGCATGCTGGACATGGGCCAGAAGAGCAAGCAAGTAAGAAGCATTCCTCCATACCCTGTGATTTGCTCCTGCCCCCAGGTTACTATCCTCTGAGTTCCTATGTTGGGATCCCTAACTGATGAACTGTGACCAGGAGATATAAGCTTGAATAAACTTTTTCCCTCCCAAGTTGGTGTCAGTAAGAGTGTTTTGTCATAGCAATGGACGACAAACTACAACAGAACTGTTATCAGAAAAGAGTGGGTTATTTCTGTGACAGACCTGACCTAGTTGTTTTGGGGAAGATTATGTCCGGTGGCATTTGGAACTTTGGGCTGGCAAAGATTCATTGCAATGCCTAAACGATCATTGCTGTGGAGATTGGAGATGTTTTGCTGAAGGATTTGTAAAGATGGAGGCCTTGGCTTGTGCAGTTTCTAGTTTCAAAGGGGAAAAGAGATCATCAGGACTGTAATCTGTGGGGTTCTGGTCAGCTGGGGCTGAATAATCAGCTTAAGTAACAGAGGGACCCAGAACCTGAAGTGAAATCTCTTGTTGTACTGGGACAATTGGATGCTTGCTTAGCCGCTGGGGGCTGAAAAATCAGCCTCCTAAGTAAAAAAGAGACCAGCATCACTGTGGTGTGAAATCTTCTAGGAAGAATTTCTTAGGGTCCAGCCACACAGAACTGCTGATCAGAAGGGGCCCTTCCCTGGAGCTCCATCTCGAGCCAGAGAGCAGGACTCCGGTAGGTGTAGCGTTCTCCTATATGGTATGTGCTTGGAATTTCGAGGGGGGTGGTCCACAGGAGAGCAGCCGAGGCTTGGCTTTGTGAGAGGTCAGGAAAGAACATTGTTCGAAGTGCACCTCAGTTGCAGTGAAGACCACAGGATTGCAGGGGTCATTTGGAGCGAGAATCTGATCGGCCTTTTACACCAGGAGAAGGGAGAAGAGAGCATTGGCTGAAGGTACAACATCTCAGTTTCAGTGGCAACCCTAGATTTTTGGAGATGCTAGGACAATTGGATGAACACCAAGAGCAGCGGCAGGTGTGGCACATGGCGACGGGCCTGGGCCTGCAAGTTGAGCTGTGTGTGCAGAATTGAGAGGAGGAGCTGCCAAAAACCCTTGGAGCCCAGAAGATCATGCGTGACTCCCAGGTGTCCAGACTTGAGCTACTTTGCTGGACTTAGGTTTTGTTTGAGCGTGCCTGATTCTTCCCTTTGAAATAAGCCCGTACTTGTTTTGGATTTTACAGCAGCCCCCAGTTAAGAGACTTTTAGTAGACTGTGAACTTTTAAGTGTTTGGACATTTTAAGGACTGTGGGGCTTTTAAGGTTGTACTGTCTTAGGTTGTGATTAATGTTAACATCATACTTTGGGGATAAGAACTGGAAAGGTGGTGGTTTAATAGTGATGTGTTTTGTGTGTCAAGTTGACAAGGGGTCAATTGTGCTGGATAGCTTTAGTGTCAACTTGACACACCTGGGTTGAGGGAGCCTCAATTGGGGAATTGGCTCCATTGGATTGGCCTGTGGCCACATCTGTGGAGTACTGTCTTGATGGTCGAGCAGTGTGGAAGGGCCCAGCCCACAACGAGTAGTGCCACCCTGGGCAGGTTGTTGTGTACCTTATAAGAAGGCAGGCTGGGCATGAGCCAGGTGAGCAAGCCAGTGAATAGCATTCCTCCATGGCCTGTGCTTCGGCTCCTGCTTCCAGGTTCCTGCCCTGAGTTCCTGGCTTGGGCTCCCTGAGTGATGAACTGTGACCCAGGAGATGTAAGCTGAATAAACCCTTTCCTCCCCAAGTTGGTGTCAGTCAGAGTGTTTTGTCGCAGCAATGGAAGACAAACTAGAACATATAGGAAACCCACTGCCAACATCATCCTAAATGGAGAAAAATTAGAATCATTTCCCTTAAAGGGGGGAACCTGTCAAGGCTGCCCCTTATTGCCACTCCTCGTCAACATAGTGCTTGAAATGCTTGCTAGGGCAATAAGACAAGAAAATGATATTAAAAGAGTATTAATCAGAAAAAAGGAAGCTAAATTTTTGCAGATGATATGATAGTTTACCTAAGGGATACTAAAAACACCAAAAAACTTCCAGAAATGATGAAGACTTTCAGTAAAGTGGCAGGATGCAAAATTAACCCAGAAAAATCAGTTTCTTTACACAAACAATAAACAAGTGGAGAAGGAATATAAGAAGACCATCCTACTCACAATAGCCTCAAAAAAATTACCTGGTAACAAACCTAACCAAAGATACCAAAGATCTCTACAACAAAAATTTTAAACTCCTAAAGAAAGAGATTGAAAATAACATCAAAAGATGAAAAAAACCTCCCATGCTCATGGATTGGAAAAATTAATATAGTAAAAACGTCCATTTTACCCAAATTGATATACAGATTTAATGCAATCCCAATCAAAATCCCCATGAGTTTCTTCACAGACTTGGAAAAAAAATCCTTAAATTCATATGGAAAAACAAAAGACCCTTAATAGTTATAGCAGTGAAAAATGCAATACAGTGGGGATTGCTCTACCAGACTTCAAGCTATATTACAGAGCCATAGTCATAAAAACAGCCTGGTACTGGCACAAAAACAGACCCATTGACTAATGGAACAAAATTGGAGATCCAAACCTGAGCTCATACAATTTCACCCACGTCATATTTGACAAAGGTGCAAAAAAAGAAAAAAGAAAAAAAAAAAAAAACTCAGTGGAGGAAGGATACCATCTTCAGCAAATGGTGCTGCCAAAACTGGATCACCATTTGTAGAAAAACAAAATTAAACCCCTACCTCTCACCCTGCACAAAAATCAACTCCAAGTGGATCAAAGATCTCAGTGTGAAACCTGAAACCCTGAAGGCGATAGAAGAAAAAGTTGGCAACAACCTACAAGACATAGGCATAGGAAAAGACTTTCTAAATCAGACAGCAGATGCACAGGAAATAAGGTCAAGAGTTGACAAATGGGACCTCATCAAACTCAAAAGCTTTTGTATAGTGAAAGAAACAATCAGGGAAGTGAAGAGAAAACACACAGAATGGGAGGAAACCTTCACCAGTGATATATCTGACAGGGCATTAATGTCCATAATGTATAGACTACTCAAAAAAAAAAAAAAAAAAAAGAAGAAAACAAATGACCTACTCAAAAGATGGAGTAAACAGGTGAACAGAGACACTTCACTAGTGAAGAAGGAAAGATGGCTGAGAAACATCTTAAGAAGTGTTTAACATCACTAATAATTAAGGAAATGCAAATTAAAACCACTCTCAGATAACATCTGACTCTGATATGACTGGCTATGATCAAGAAAACAAAAGACACCAAATCCTGGAGAGATTGTGGGGAAAGGAGAACACTCATCCACTGTTGGTGGGAATGTAAGCTTGTACAACCATTATGGAAAGCAGTGTAGAGAACCCTTAAAAGACTCAAAATGAGCCTACCACTTGACCCAGTCATACCACTTATGGGTGTATATCCACAAGACTCATCCGACTGGAAAGATACATGCACATCCATGTTTATTGCAGCTCTCTTCACAAAGTGAAGAGCTGGAACCAACCCAAATGCTCCTCAACAGATGAGTGGATGACAAAACTGTGGTACATCTACATAATGGAGTACTATTCAGCAGTATAGAAAGATATCATCATGAACTTTGCAGGTAAATGGATAGAAACTCGAATCCATTATGCTAAATAAAGTAACACAGTCCCAGAAAAACAAATGGCAAATGGTTTCCCTCATTTGTGGATGCTAACACCAAATCCCCAGTTGAAAGGCAAGCTGAACAACATTATTGTTACATTTCTTTTTATATGAAAGCAACTAGGTTGTTATAATGTAAATCTCTTAATGGGCTCTAGAATTGACCCACAACTTATTTTCAGACTCTATAATTACTGTATATGGGTGAAAGGTGTATATTCATATTTTAGAGTAATAAAATTAAAGGAGGATAATGTGAATTCCTGAACATAAAAAAAAGACTGAGAGAAAGATGCAGGGCATTTATGGCAGAATGCATGATCTGGGGTGGGGTGGGTGGAAAGGAAAGGGGAATATGTCTAAATTGAACTGAAAAAATGATGTCTGAAATACACAAAACATCAATAAAATATTATATTAATAAGAGTAAAGCTTAATTTCATAAAAAACTCTCTCTCTCAACTTAGCTATTTTAAATAGCTTAACCACCCTAATATAGGCTTACCTTGAAGCTTTCTTCCTTACAATACATTTCTAAGGGATGTGTCTATAGCTCAATTGATAGAATAATTTCCTAGCATGTACAAAACCTAGTATTTGGTTCTCTGCATAGTGGTACATGGTTGTAATCCCAGCTCTGGAGAAGTGGAAGTAGGAAGATCAGAATTTTAAGGCAAGCCTAAGATAGAGGAGACCCAATTTAAACAAAACAAAAAAGGAGAGCATAAATTTCTAGAAATGGATTTGCTAAGTTAAAGGGATGTAATTTATTTTTTCTTATCTTTAAAGGAGGAAAATTTTATTTTGGGTATATGGTTTGAGAGGTTTTAGTCCATGATTCTGACCTGGTATTGAAGGCTTAAGGGGAGACTAATGGTCATACCTCATAGTCCATTTACAGTTTCTTGTGTTTACACATTTTATGTGCTGTAACAAAGAGGGCCGGTTTAGCATGGCACAAGACCCAAGACAAACTGTCCTTCCAAGATATCCCCCAGTGACCTACCTTTTCCCACTAGGTCCTATGCCCTAACGTTTCTACCCTTAGCAGTACCATCAGTAGCTTAGGATCAAGTCCACATGAGAGTTTGGTGGCTATGTCAAATGATCCAAAGATACTCCATTTTTAAGGCTAGACTTTATACTGCCAAACAGCTCTACTGAGAGTTCTACTGAAAATATTTACATGAACCTTACCTAACTAGGGGGTATAGTGATGTAACATCATAGAGTGAATATTTAAACCATAGTTATACTTAATTCTAATTGAAAATTTTATAAATTTATTGAAAATCCTGAAGTACTAAGATGTAATCTTATAAATTAATAAATTAATGAATATCACTGAAACATGGTAATAATAGCATAAGCTTTATTTTTTTAGGTCTTTTGTTTAGAACTTTCTTTTAAACTTTTTTAGATGTTAAACCTCATTATAGCTTTATTGACTTTTTAGTGTAACCTATACATTTATTTACAAGTGTTGTGTGTAAATCATGTAATATAATTTTTCCAGCTTACTATGAAAAGCTTACAGGTGTGAAAACTTCTAAATATTTGCAAAACCTTGCAAAAGTAGCATATAAGCTTATCAATGTTAAACATTTTGTCACATTCTCTGCAAGTAGTTTGAGTATATGCTTGTGTGTTTTGAACATTTGAAAGAGAGCTACAGACATTAACTACTTGACATTTAAATATTTTAGTATGTGTCAACCAAGAATAGAGACATTTTCACAATCTTGTCTAATTCAACAAAAATTAGCATTCTTCCTTTCAAAAATATACTCTCTAAAGTCTTAAGTTTTTAAAATTTAAACCAAATGTCTAGATTTTGGGGGGCTTTTATGGAAATAAATTATTTCTCCATTTAGCTGCTCATTTTTTAATGCTAATTTTGTATTGTTACAAATAGTTTATATTACTTTGCCTTAAAAGTCTTTCCCTGTCTTGTCTATTAATATGCAAATAATATTTAAATGACACAGGAAAACAAGTTGTAGTTAAAAATCCTGAGGTGAAGCATTAGCAAGAACAAATATACTTTGCTGTGTTTGACAAAATTGCTCACTGTTGTTTTGTCTATAAATTATTACTTAAATCAGTAATTTGTTTTCTTGGTTCATATCAAGGGCTTTAAAACAACTGCATCATTCTTATTTTTTTTTTTCTTTCTTTTAGGAATTCTTTTAGTTGGACAACCAGGAATAGGCAGTTCTTTCCCAAGCCATGGCAAGATAAACTGGTTTCTTTCGACTATGCTTCTAGATCAGAATTTGATGTATCAGCCCTTTTAAAATTCTAACATTTTCATTTATTCAATTATATTTGCAAGAGGAAAACAATGGTTCAAGTTCAAATTGGTCTATTTAAAGAAGGAACAATGTGGGATATGGGTATCACTCAATGGTAGAACACCTGCCTAGCATCTATGAGTCCCTGGATTAGATCCTAACTACTGCTCACCACTCCCCTACACCTCCCCCCCCCCAAATGTAAAGAGATGATATACTAGTTTCTGCACAGTTGATGTCTGAGTGTGTTGTAAGGGAGTTAAAGCTTACATCCCTGTTCATAATATAAAAATTAAGAAGCATTGATTTGAAGTTTAATGTTAGTGGGATACATTTTGGAGCCAAATAGAAATTTAGGAGAAAATAAATTAAATTGGTAAAGTTGAAAGTATTTTTTTTTTATTTTAACTAGGCAGCCAAGTCTTCGATGTCAGGTTGTTTTCCTAAATAGATCACATTGTTCATGATATAGGTACTTGGTCTCTTATTATCAGTCTTTTCTCTTGGCTGTCATTGAGGTAAACAATAACAGTTTTGTATGTATACATTGTTTCACGTGTGCTATGCTTGAGTCTTTAGTAATCAATGAAGGAATCACCATTATCAGAGCCAGAAACTTCCAGAAACATTAGATAAGTATGAAAATAAGAAATATATGAAGTACTGTTGTTAGAAGGTACAATATTGTGCTGAGATTAGAAGCTTGTCACAAAATGTTACACTACTTGGTTCCATTTATATGAAATATTTAAAATAACCATATCCAGCTGGGTGTGGTGGCGCACACCTTTAATCCTAGCACTTGGGGGCAGAGGCAGGTGGATCTTTGTGAGTTCAAGGCCAGGCTAGTCTATAGAGTGAGTTCCAGGACAGCTGGGGCTACAGGGAGACCCTGTCTCGAAAAGACCCAAAAAAATAATAATAACAAATAAAATAAAATAAAATAAGCATATCCAGAGAAATTTATGTTAGTGGTTCCCAGAGACTTGGAGAAATGTGGCATAACTATCAGTGGATATGAAATTTCTTCTAGAATATTTAAAAATATATCTAAATGATACTTGTCTAACTGAATATATTGAAACCCAGTGAATTATCTATTTTAAATTCTGAATTGTTTGAATTATAGCTCAATAATATTGAAAACATCACATTTAAGGGAACACGTTTTTAATTTTATTGATTTTTAGGTTGTGTATGAGTGTATTTCCTCCATATGTGTATGTGCATCCTTGTGGTGGAGTGTTCATGGAGGTCAGAAGAGGGTATTGGATACCATGGAAGTGGAGTTAAGGATAGCTGTTAGCAGCCATATGAGTTCTGGGATTCAAACCCAGGTCCTCTGCAAGACTAGCCAGTGCTCTTAACCACTAAACCATCTCTCTAAACCCATAAGCAGAAGACATATTAAAAACTATTCTGAGTGTTTTGCTTGCATGTTTGTAAGTGCACCCATGTTATGAAATACCAGTGGAGGCCAAAAGATGGCTCTTGCAGAGGACCCAGGTTCACAACCATCCAGGGGAATCTGATGCCCTCCTCTGACCTCCGCAGGCATTTCACAACATGGGTTCACCTACTTATATGCAGGCAATACACTCAATACAATCAAATAATAAATTTTAAAAAGGATTATTAATTAAGATTATGCAATCTTATAGCAAAGAAACCGTATGGATGCTAAGAGAAAACTACTAGAAATGAGTAAAATTTTATAGACAGTAAAAATCAATATACAAATATCACTACCTTTGTTATATCAATAACAGACTTGCCAAGAAAGAAATCAGGAATAAATCTTATCCAGAATAAGTTCACAAAAAAACAAGGATTAAACTTAAACGATCAAGTAAAACACGTTTATAGTAAAAATTTTTGGAGACTGAAGTCCTTGAAGTAGACACTAGGCAGAATTATTATTATGAAAATGACTATATTACCAAAAGCAACCTAAAGATTCAATGTAATTCTCATCAAAATCCCATTACCATTCTTCACATAACTAAATAAATCCTAAAAAGGCTCCAGAGATCTAAAATTTTATTTTGTAGTAGGAGCAATGTTGGAATTATCACAATATCCAATCTCAGATTATTTATAGAGCCATTATAACATCATGAACTGGCACAATAACAAAAATGTAGAGCAATGGAATAAATTAATAAATCTTCACCACTACAGCCATTTAATTTTGACAAATCTGCCAAAACTGTGCATTGGAAAAGGACACAGCCTCTTCAACTGTTGGTCTTGGGAAAACTGGATGTCTACCTGTAAAAGAATGAAACTCATTATGCATCTGTCACACTGTGCAAAACATACTCAAAATGCTTAAAGACATTGATATAAGACTTGAAGCTCTGAAGCTGTTACTGGATGCAAGATACAGGTATAGGTAATGATCTTCTTTCTGTAAAGGATGCCAATAGCTCAGAAAATAATACCCAAACTGACAAATGAAACTGCATGATATATAAAAAGTTTCTGCTCAGTAAAGAAAATGACCAAGAGACAGCTTTTCAGAATGGCAGAGAAATCTTTGCTAGATATACATCTGACAGAGGATCAATATCTATAATATATAAAGAACTAGAAAACTGCCTAAGAACCAAACAATCCAATTAATAAGTGGATTAGTGAAATGAGTAGACAGTTCTGGGAAAATGAAACAGAGATGGCCTATAAATAATTGAAATTTTTCATTACCTGTAGTCACCAGAGAAATGTAAATTAAAACTACTTTGAGACACCATCTCACTCATTCAGAATGTCTATCACCAAGAGAACAAATGACAACAAATGTTGGCCAGACACCAAATCAAACTGAGGGCTAGAGAGATAGCTCAGTTGGTAAAGTGCTTGCTGTGCAAGCATTAGGACCTGAATTATATTCCTAGAACACATATAAAGATATCCACATGCTAGACATGGTGGCACATTCCTTTAATCCCAGCACTCAAAAGGCAGAGAAAGGTGGATCTCTGTGAGTTCAAGGCCAGCCTGGTCTACATAGTGAGTTCTAGAACAGGTAGGGTACAGGAAGAGCCCATCTCAAAAAGACAAAAAATCCATGCATTGTTACACATGTTTATAATCTCAGTACTGGAGAAGTGGAACAGGGATTTCCTGGGCTCCTGGCCAGCCAGTCCAAACTAATAGGAGAGACCCATCCCAGTGATAAACACACACAGGGTACACACACACACACACACACACACACACACACACCCCAAAAGCAAGGTAGATGACATGGGAGGAATGATATCTTCAGGTAGACTTCTGGCCTCCACCCCCATGTGTGCACATGCACCTATAAAAAATGCATGTACACAGATTCCATTTAACCACACACAAACGTTTACACACAAAAATATTTTCTCTATTATATCATGTCACAATGGGATAAAATAAAAATAATTAGTAAGAGGAACTATGGAAATGTGGAAATTGGACAATTAATTTTTTTATATTTCTCTTTTTTTTAACATTTTTTTATTGATGCTTTGTGCATTTCATACATCATTTTCCAATTCAGTTCAGGCATATTTCCCTTTCCCTTCCCCCCACCCCCACCCCAACCGAGATCATGCATTCTGCCATAACTGTCCTGCATATTTCTCTCAGTTTTTTTTTCCCATTTTTTAGCTATAAGTGATAATCCATGAATACAAGCATCCTTCATGTAAAACCAATTTGCAGGCTATTGTGCCCAAACCCCCACAGCCCCACCTTCCAGCGGGGGGTGAGGGGTTGTATGTTCAATCAGGTTAATCAAATGAGGGTCCAGACTACATTGCTGTAGTTTCACCATTCACCCCAATCGCAGCCCTTACATTCTACCACGCCCCCTCTTCCGCA
>VZQC01009053.1:395215-407762 GCA_009823505.1 Rhizomys pruinosus | reverse complement strand
TTTTCATTCTCTCTCCTTAGTTCTCTGGCTTCTTCTTTGTTTTCTTTAATTTCTCTGCATAGGTCTGCAATTATTCCTCTAAGATCTGTTTCTTAGGTCACCTCCAGGGGGATCCCATTGTAGCTATCCCCTACAGGGATGGGAGACCATGGTCAAGAGTTATCCTGCACCTTTCCCATGTTATCCTTTTGCTGTGTCCCAGGCTTAGGGGTTTACTTTTTTTTGCCTGTATTCAGATGCCAATCACAAATGCCTTTTCGCTATGTTGAAGGCTTGTTTTGCTTGCCTCCTTCTAATGCTTTTTCCCCCCTCCTTGTTTATGGAGTGTTGAAAAACAAATCTACTTGTATGCTCTTTCCTCAATTCCAGTTGGTGGGGGGGGTAAATATTACTGACTTAGCCTGCACCCTGGTACCTCTCTGGAGCAAGGTCTGGGCTCTTGTGCTTCAGGTGGTCTCAGCCAGACCCCAGCCTGAGCCCCCTCCACACAGACTCACAATGGTGCTGGGTGCCGGCTGCAAGAGCAGAGGGCAGCTCCGCCCAGACAGCCACACCCTATGAGGGTTTTGGGTTTGGACCCAAGCAGGCCACTTTACGGCTCCCCTGCTTTGAACCAGGAAATCAACTATCCAGCATCCCAAGAAGAAATATACCCTAAGTACTACCTCTCTGGAGCAAGATCCGGGCTCCTGTGCTTCCGGTGGTCTCAGCCAGACCTCAGCCTGAGCCCCCTGCACACAGACTCACAATGGCACCAGGTGCCAGCTGCAAAAGCAGAGCTCCATGTATTCTTGTAGCTAGAAGGGATTATTCTGGTGTTCATATTGAGCTTTATTGCACTGTGGTCTGATAGAATGCATGAAATTATTTCAATCTTTTTGTATTTGTTGTTGATGTTTTTTCTGTGTCCCAGTATGTGGTCGATTTTTGAGAATGTTCTGTGGGGTGCTGAGTAGAAAGTGTATTCTCTGGTATTTGGGTGGAATATTAGGTAGATCTCTGTGAGGTCCGTTTGGGGTATCATATTATTCATTTCATATGCCTCTGTTTATTCTTTGTCTGGTTGACATGTCCAAAAGGCTCAGTGAGGGTATTTAAGTCCCCTAGCATGAGTGTGCTGGGGTTAATCTTTGCCTTGAGGTCCTGAAGAATTGTTTTTATAACGTTTGGTGCACCAGAGATTGGTGCATATATATCCATGATTGTGAAATTTTCATGGTCAATTGTTCCTTTGATAAAGGTATAATGGCCCTCTTTGTCTCTTCTGATTTCTTCTACTTTGAAGTCTATTTTATCTGATGTTAAAATAGCAACTCCTATGTTCTTTTTGGTGCCATGTACTTGGGGTATTTTTTCCATCCCTTCACCTTAAGTTGGTTCCTATCCTTGAGAGTGAGATGGGTTTCTTGTAGACAGCATATAAATGGGTTCTGTTTCCTTATACAATCTCCCAGTCTGTCTTTTGATTGGGTAGTTTAGTCCATTAATATTTAAGGTTATAATTGAAAGATGTGTGCTGCTTCCTTTCAGCTTATTATCCATTTGCATTTTTGGTCTAGGTTTCTACTTCTGCAGTTATGATTTTATTAATTTCTTTTTCTAGGTGCCTGGGGATAGTTTGTCTTCTCTTCTGTCCTTTGAATTGCTTCAAGTATTTTTTAATGGGTTGGTTTTCCGGACATGTATTATATCATCTTGTTTATGTTGTGGAAGATTTTTATCTCTCCTTCAACTATAATCAACATTTTTGCTCGGTATAGTAATCTGGGTTGGCATCTAAAGTCTTTTAACCCTATAAATGCTTTGCTCCGAGTTCTTCTTGCTTTCATAGCTTGCACTGAAAAGTCTGTTGTAATTCTCATGGGTTTCCCCTTATATATAACTTGTTTTTCTCTTGTGGCTTTCAGTATATTGTCTTTGTTTTGGGTGTCTAGCATTTTAACTATGATATGACATGGGGAGTTTCTTTTCCTATCTTGTCTGTTTGGAGTTCTATGTTCTTCTTGCATTTGTATGGCTTTGTCTTTTTTTAGTTTGGGGAAATTTTCATCTATTATTCTGTTGAAAATCTGATCAATACCATTCTCTTAGGATTCTACTCCTTCCTCTATCCCTATGATGCAGAGGTTTGATCTTTTCATAGTGTCCCACATTTCCTGGTTGTTCCACTTTTGTGTATTTTTAAATTTTTCATAATCTTTACTTGATCTTTTTAGTTGTTCTGTGTTATCTTCCAGGTCTGATATTCTTTGTTCTGCTTCCTTCATTCTCTTTCTTAGGCTTTTCCCTCCATTCTCCTTCTTAGGCTCCTTTTTATGCCTTTCTGTTCTGAAGGCTCTCCAAAAAATCAGGTAGAGAACAATCCAGTTGGTACCCTACTGAGCACTGTGCTCACTCTGCTTCCTGCCAGCCAGTTTCTCTAGGTTGTTTCTAGGGCTTGGTAATGAGGGACTAGAGGTGTCTCAGGTTCACTGTTTCATTTATTGCCTTGCCTTATGCCCCGGCATCACTACTGTGGTCGCACTTGGATACTCCCTCAGCAATTCCAGTTAGAGGGGAGGGGAATGACTCTCTTAGCCTGAGCCCTGGTACTCTGTGCTTCAAATGGTCCTGGGAAATCCCTGATCTAACCTCTGTGCACTCAAGTCTCACAGTGGCAATATTCCTACCTTTTATACCAGCTAGCAAAGTGACTCCATCCCCAGAGCCACACAAGACAATGATACAATTATCCCATAATCCAATGATGCAATTATCCAACAATCTTCCTGGATGAAGCTCTGGCTCCTATCTCTACTTCAGGTGGTCCTGGGAAATACCCGATCTAAGCTCTGTGAATTCAAGTCTGACAGTGGCAGCAGACCCACCTTTTAGACCAGCTAGCAGGGTGACTCTGCCTTCACAGCCACACAAGACAATGATTCAATTATCCAACAAGCCAATGATACAATTATCTAAACAACTCAGGATAGAATTATCCAACAATCCACCTGGCTGAAACACCTGGCTCCTACCTGTGCTTCAGGTGGTCCTGGGAGACCCCCGATCTAAGCTCTGTGCACTCCGTTTTTCTCATTTTCAGTCTTTTATTCATATCCTATTTCAGTTCCATGACTAAATTTATAATCACTATTTTTTAATTTTTATTTATTATTTTATATGTATAAGTGTATTATGAGTGTATTGTCTGCATGTAAGTAGGTCCACTCATGTTAATGCTGCAGAGGTCAGAAGAGGGTGTCAGATTCCCCTAGAACTGGAGCTAAAGACATTTCTTAACCACCATGTGGGTCCTGGGAATCAAACCTGGGTCCTCTGCAAGAGCAATTGGTGCTCTTAATTGCTAAGCCATCTCTCCAGCCCCTATAATCACTATTTTTAAATCATTGTCTTATACATCAGCTAAGTTCTATTCTCTGCAAACATTGCCATGGGGGATCCGAATTTCTGAAGGATATATATTGTCTTGGTTATTCATGTTGTTTGTAGTTTTTGCAGTGGGATCAAAGCCTGGGGGTGGGGAGGAGGGCTGCTGGCTGCTCAACACCAAGTGGTACCAGTGGTGACTTGTGTTCCTGAGGAAGAACCCAGAGAACCTGGGCTCCCTGGACAGCTTAGGCTGCTAAAACAAAACCAAGGATGGAAATAATCACTACAATTATACCCTCTCCTCCATTGTCCAGGAGATATAGGTATCCAAGGTGGGGAAGGGACAGGAGACAGGACTGCACAGGAAGGGGGAGGAACTTGTGGTCAGGGAGAATGGGGTAACCACGACAAGGGGACACGAAGATCGCATCTATAACCAGTGCATGTCGGTCAGAAAATAGCTCAGAATGCTGGCTGCAGAATCGGCTAACCGGCTAACATGCTTGATAGACACGGTCTAACTGAATGACAGCATCCAGAGGTGACGGACAAAGGAGACACAGTGTGGCTTCAGAGCCAGGTCCAGATGGGGTCAGGACACATGGAGAAGGGGCTGCCCATTAATGTGCATGTTTACACAGAAGGAGCCGCTTGGCATGAGGACTAGAATGCCTTCCCCACCAAGACAGGGCTCCTCACAGAACAGACACGGGGAAAAAAAGTCATTGGAGTCCAACTGGATCCCACCCACGCTCTACATGTACCAGACAACCTGAGGCAAACTTCAACACAGTCATCTTCCCCTCGGTCCCTGAGCCTCCACCATTTCACCCAAGGACAGCATTTGGTGGGTCTCGCACACAGACCGCCTACATGCATCTGTCCCAGGCCTGCTGGGGGGAGGGGAAGGAATCACACTAAGAAAGCCTTACCCTACTGGAATGAGGGAGACACTGACACCCCCATCTCCCCCACTTCAAGAGAAGGCAGCAAGTGAGGACACCCTAGCCCTCGAATCCCAGGTATCATTCATCACCAGAGGAAAACAGTCACTCTTCAGAGACAGGGAAAGCCAGAAACAGACAGACAGACAGACAGACAGACAGACAGACACATTGTGTAGAAATTTGTAAAATAATGAATAAAAAATCAGAGAGAGAGAGAGCAGTTGAGAAAGTAGAAGGCAGGACGGATGGGGGTGTGGGGGGCAGTTAAAACAGAGCAGTGAGAGATAAATGAGAAATAAACACAAGGGAAAACGGGGGAAGAGTGAAGGAAGAGAAAGAAAAGTGAGGAAAGTAGGAAGAAAGTAGGAAGTAATAGAGTGAAAGTGGTTTTCAGATGACCAAAACACCTTGTGCACATATATGAAATTGTTATTATACAAAGTATTCAGAGAGTGAGGGACAGAGAACAGTTGAGAGAGAAGAAACCAGGACAGGGAAGAAAAAAGAGTGAGAGAAAGAAGGAAAAAGAGATGAAGAAAAGAAGAAAACTCAGAGAGAAAGAGTCAAAGAAAAAGAAAAAGAAGAAAGAAAAGAAGAAAGAAAGAAAGAAAGAAAGAAAGAAAGAAAGAAAGAAAGAAAGAAAGAAAGAAAGAAAGAAAGAAAGAAAGAAAAGAAGGAAGGAAGAAAGAAAGAAAGAAAGAAAGAAAGAAAGAAAGAAAGAAAGAAAGAAAGAAAGAAAGGAGAAAGAAAAGGAAATAATGCTGTTGTTCATAATGGCCTCAAAAATTCCTAGGCATAATACCAGTAAAGGCTGCGAAGAGCCTTTGCAATGAAAACTATAAAAGCACTGAAGAGAGAAATTGAGGACTCTAGAGGATGAAAAGACCTCCCATATATCTGAGTTGACAGAATCAATATTGCTAAAATGGCATATGGAGAGAGAATAGCCAAAATGCATTATAATGTCTATACAAGATCCTCAAAGAACAAATTAATAAATAATAGCAACCATATTAACAAAACCAATCCACAGATTCAGTGTAACTCCTATCAAGAAACTAATGGCATCCTCCTCAGAAATCCTGAAATTTACTTATAAGCACAAAAGATTCTAAATATCTATTATAATATCTGATTTCATATTATCCTGGGAGCCAATGCTAACACAGAAGCATGTTATTGTCAAAGTAGACCAGTGGAATAAAGGACCAAGAACTTAGTCCATAGAGCTACAGCCATTTAATTCTCAACCATGGTGTCAAAACACACATTGGAGAAAACAATACTTGTAATAAATGGTGTTGAGAAAACTGGATATCCATATTGAGAAAAAACGAAACTATATTCCTACTTCACACTCTGTGAAAAATATATTCAAAATGCATCAAAGAAATTCAGATGAGAATTGAGACTTTGAAACTACTAGAGTAAAACTTAGAGAAAGCTCTTCAAAATCTGGACAGAGACAGCAACTTTCTGATGAAGACTTCAGTAATTTAGGAAATGATAACAAAAATTAACAATGGAACGAATTTAAAAAGCTTCTCACAAGCAGTGAAAATGAGAGTATGGAGACATCCTGCAGAGCAAAGAAAATCCTATCAGATACAGGGAATTATATATAGGATATAGAAAGAATTCAAAACTAAACACCAAAAGAACAAATACTAAATCAATAAACAGACAAATGAACTGAACAGACACTTTTCAAAGTACAAATGACCAATAAATACATGAGAAAATACTTTATATCCACAGTTATCAGGAAAATGCAAATTAAAACTACACTCAGAGTCCATACTTTTTTGTTTTATTTATTTTTGTTTGGTTTTATATTTTTGTTTTGTTTTTTGGTTTTTTTTTTTCTTTGTTATTTTTTGAGGCAAGGGTCTCTCTGTAGCCCAGCTGGCCTAGAACTCCCTATTGTATACCATGTTGCCCTCAATCTCACAGATATCTTCTTGCCTCCTTGCAAGTGCTGAAATTAAGGTGAGCAGCACCATGTCCAGCTGAGATTCCATCGTAACCCAGTCAGTATGGCAAAAAGAAAGTAAAAAGTAGCTGGGCATTTTGGTGCTGACCTTTAATTCCTGCACTTGGAAGGCAGAAACAAGAAAATTTCTGTGAAATGGAGGTTAATCCAGTCTACATAGTGAGTTCTAGGCCTGCTGGGGCTATAAGAAGTCCCAGTCTCAACAAAGAAACAAATAAAAAATCGCCAAAGTACAAACATAACAAATGCTGTTAAGATTGTAGGAAAATGCAAATTTATAGAATGATTTGATGGAAATATAAATTAGTGCAGCTGCTATGGAAATCAATATGTCAATATGGAGGTTCCTGAGAAGACTAAAAGTATATTAACCCTAAGAACTAGGTATACTGCTCCAAAGTACAGACCCTAAAAAATCGCTCAGCATAGGGTAGAAAAACCAGAATATCCATGTTTATTGTAGCACTATTCACAATAGCCAAATCATGGAATCAGGACTCCCTGCAACCAGGAAATGAATGGCTAATGAAAACCTTGACCAGTGGAACCCCATTAAACTCAAAAGCTTCTGTACAGTGAAAGAAACAATCAGTGAAGAGAAATCCCACGGAATGGGAGAAAACCTTCACCATTGATACATCTGACAGCACATTAACATTCAGAATATATAAACTACCCCCCTCCCCAAAAAAACAAGGAAGTAAGAAAGCAGATTGTCAAAATATGGAGTAAAGAGCTGAACAGAGACTTCACAAGTGAGGAAATAAACATGGCTGAGATACATCTTAAAAAGTGTTCAGCATCATTAATCACTAAGGGAATGCAAATTAAAACCACTTTAAGATACTATCTCACTCCAATAAGACTAGCAAGATCAAGAAAACAAAAGACACCAAATGGTAGATAGGTTGTGGGGAAAGAGGAACATACATCCGCTGCTGGTGGGAACATAGTCGTACAACCACTATGGAGAGCAGTGTGAAGAACTGTTAAAAGACTGAAAATAATCTTACCAAATTACCCAGTCATACCACTCTTGGGTATATACCTACCAGACTCATCCTATTACAGAGATACATGCACAGCCATGTTCATTGCAGCTCTCTTCACAATAGCAAAGACCTGGACCAACCCAAGTGCCCTCAACCAACGAGTGGTGAGAGAAAATGTAGTACATCTACACAATGGAGTTCTATGCAGAGGTAAAGAAACATAGTATCTTGGTTCTCAACTTGCCTGGTTTTAGTATTAGAGTGATGCTTCTGTCAGAAATATACACCCATCTCATTAATGAACTTGGATTCAAAAATTTTCAGAGTGCACAGTGCTTAGATCAGGGCCTTCCCAGGACCACCTGAAGCACAGAACAGAAAGGGAAGATTGAATTAGACTTCCAATATATAAACAAAATTGAAAGCCTGAAACCTCAACAAGTCAACACTCCATAAACAAGGAGAAAAAAAAAAAAAGACATCTGAAGGAGGCAAGCAAATCAAACCTTCAACACAGTGAAAAGACATTTGTGATTCGCATCGGAATACAGGCAATAAAAGGGAAACCCATATGCCAGAGACACAATGAAGGGACAACATGGGAAAGGTGAAGGATAATTCCACACCAAGCTCTACCAACCCTGTCAGAGATTGCTACAGTGGAATCCCCCCTGGGGGTGAACCAAGAAACAGATGTTAGAGGAATAATTACAGACCTATTCCGAGAAATTAAAGAATATAGAGAACAAGTCAGAGAACTAAGGAGAGAGAATGAAAAACTCAAGAAGGACCTAGAGGGAAATGGTGACAATCTTCGAAAAGAAATAGAGGGAAAGAATGACAAACTTCAGAAAGAACTAGAGGGAGAAAATAACAAACTCCTGAAGGAAGCAGAACACTGAAAAAGGAAGCCAAGAAGCAAAGTAAGGAGCACCAAGAAGAGATTGAGAAGTTCCAAAAGGAAGTGGAAATGCTAAAGAAATCACAGGATGAAATGAAAAAGGAAATAGAATACTCATCCAATCAAGAGGAAAGGAATGGAAAAAGCCTCAGTAATAGAATGGAGGAAGCAGAACAAAGAATATCAGACCTGGAAGATAACACAGAACAAATAAAAGCTCAAGTAAAGATGTGAACATTTTAAAAATACACAAAAGTGGAACAACTAGGAAATATGGGACACTATGAAAAGATCAAACCTCCACATCATAGGAATAGAGGAAGGAGAAGAATCCCAAGAGAATGATATTGATCAGATCTTCAACAGATTAATAGATGAAAATTTCCCCAAACTAAAAAAGACAAACCCATACAAGTACAAGAAGCACATAAAACTCCAAACAGACAAGATTAGAAAAGAAATTCCTCACACCATATTATAGTTAAAATGCTAGACACCCAAAACAAAGACAAAATTCTGAAACCTGCAAGAGAAAAACAAGTTACATATAAGGGGAAACCCATCAGAATTACAACAGACTTCTCAGTGCAAACTATTAAAGCAAGAAGAACGTGGAGCAAAGCATTCCCAGTGATAACGGAATATAGATGCCAACCCAGGTTACTATACCCATCAAAAATGTCGTGTATGGTTGAAGGAGAAAATTTTTCTATGACATAAACAAGATGATAGAATACATATCCGGAAAACCAACCCTTCAGAGAATACTTGAAGCAATTCAAAGGACAGAAGAGAAGAGCAACTATCCCCAAGCATTTAGAAAGAGAAACTAATAAAAACATAACTGCAGAAGTAGAAACTGAGACTAAAAATGCAAATGGATAATAAGGTGAAAGGAAGCAACATCCATCTTTCAATTATAACCTTAGATATTAATGTACTAAACTCTCCAATCAAAAGACATAGACTGGGAGATTAGATTAGGAAACAAAATCCATCTATATGCTGTCTACAAGAAACCCATCTCAAACTCAAGGATAGGCACCAACTTAAGGTGAAGGGGTAGAAAAAATATTCCAAGCAAATGGTACCAAAAAGAAAGCAGGTGTTATTATTTTAATATCAGACAAAATAGACTTCAAAGTAAAAGAAATCAAAAGAGACAAAGAGGGCCATTACATCTTTATCAAAGGAACAATTGACCATGAAGACTTCACAATCATGAATATATATGCACCAAACTTTATAAGACAATTATTCAGGACCTCAAGGAATAGAAAACCCCAGTACACTCATAGTAGGGGACTTCAATACCCCACTAAGTCCTTTAGACAGATGAACAGGGCAAAGAATAAACAGAGAGACATCTGAACTGAATGATACGATACACCAAATGGACCTCACAGACATCCACAAAATATTCCACCCAAATACTAGAGAATACACCTTCTACTCAGGACCCCACGGAACATTCTCCAAAATTGACCACACATTGGGACACAGAAAAAAAAAACTCAACAAATACATTCTATCAGACCACAGTGCAATAAAGCTCAATATCAACGCCAGGATAAGCCCTACAACCTAAAAGAACACATGGACACTAAACAACACTCTCCTGAATAATGAATGGGCCAAGGAAGAAATAAAGAATGAAATAAAAGCATTCCTGGAATTTAATGACAATGATAATACAACACAACAAAACCTATGGGTCACTTTAAAAGCAGTCCTAAGAGGGAAACTTATAGCCCTGAGTGCCTACATCAAAAAAACAGAAAGAGCACAAGTAATCAATCTAACACTGCAGCTAAAAACACCTGAGAGACAACAACAAATGAATACTAAATGCAGCAGACAGGAAAAATTACAAAAATCAGATCAGAAATCAATGAAATAGAAACAAAGAAAACAATACAAAAAAAATCAATGAATCCAAAAGTTGGTTTTTTGAGAGAATAAGCAAGATAGACAGACCTCTAGCCCAGTTAACCAAAAGAAAGAAGGAACAACTCCAAATCAATACAATTCATGATGAAAGAGGAAATATCACAACAGACAATGAAAAGATCCAGACAATCAATCATATGGGAATACTTCAAAAACCTATACTCTGCTAAGTTTGAAAAACCTAGAAGAAATGGATGAATATCTGAAACCCTGGGAATCACCAAAGCTCAACCAAGAAGAGATCGATAGCTTAAACAGACCCATAATATATGAAGAAACTGAAGATGTAATAAGAAATCTCCCAACTAAAAAAGCCCAGGCCCAGATGGTTTAATGGCAGAATTCTATAAGACTTTCAAACATTATTACTCAAATTGTTTAGAAGGATACAAGCAGAAGGAATTCTCCCAAATTCCTTCTATGAAGCCAGCATCACTCTAATGCAAAAACTAGGCAAAGATACAACCAAAAAGGAGAACTATAGACCCATCTCATTAATGAACACAGATACAAAATTTCTCAACAAAATACTTGCAAATCGCATGCAGATTCGATTGGTAACATAATCTTGTAATATATATCATATATATATATATATATATATGTATATATATATATGATATATATAAATTAAAAGAGAGAACTATTAAAAAAAGAATTTAAACCACTTAAATTCTCAACAAAATACTTGCAAAGCACATACAGACCCACATCAAAAAGATCATCCATCATGACCAAGTTGGATTCATACCAGAGACGCAGAGATGTTTCAACATGTGAAAATCAGTAAGTATCATAAAACACATAAATGGACTGAAAGACAAAAATGCACAGTCATCTCAATTGCTTCAGAAAAATCCTTAGACAAAATCCAGCATACCTTCATGATTAAAGTCCTAGAGGGAATTGGACTGGAGGAATCATTCCTCAACATAATCAAAGCCATATACAAGAAACCCACAGCCAGCATCATCCTAAATGGAGAAAAGTTAGAAGGATTCCCCTTAAAGGTAGGAACTAGGCAAGGCTACCTCCTGTCACCACTCCTCTTCGATATAGTGCTTGAAACACTGGCCAGGGCAATAAGGCAAGAAAATGAAATTAAAGAATACTAATTGGGAAAGAGGAAGTCTAACTATCCCTTTTTGTAGATGATAATGATAATTTACCTAAAAGATGCTAAAAACCCCACCAGAAAATTCCTAGAAATGACTAAGAGTTTCAGTAAAGAGGCAGGATACAAAATTAACCTAGAAACAGTAGTCTTTTTTTTACTCCACCAACAACAAGCAGCTGAAGAAGGAAAACAAGGAGACCTTCCCAATCACAATAGCCTCAAAAACAATAAAATACCTAGGAACAAACCTAACCAAAGACACCAAAGACCTCTACAACAAAAATTATAAACCCCTGAAGAAGGAGATTGAGGAAGACATTAGGAGATGGAAAGACCTCCCATGCTCATGGATTGGAAAAATTAATATGGTAAAAATGTCCACTCTACCCAAATTAATATGCCAATTCAATGCAATCACAATTAGAATTCCCAAGACATTCTTCACAGGCTTGGAAAAAATTTCTTAAATTCATATGGAACAACAAGAGACCCCAAATCCCCAAAGCAACCCTGAGTGAAAAGAGTAATACAGGAGAGAATCTGTATCCCAGACTTCACTCTATATGACAGGGCTATAGTCGAAAAAACAGCCTGGTGCTGGTACAAAACAGACCTGTAGACGAATGGAAGAAAACTGAAGACCCAAACTTGAGCACATACAATTTCAGCCACCTCATATTTGACAAGGGGTCCAAAAAGACTCAATGGAATAAGACAGCATCCTCAGCAAAACCAGAAATAAATAATCAGTAAGGCCTGAGAAATTGTACTTCAGAAATAAAACTTGAGATCTTAGTAAAAAGACAAAAAGAAAAAAAATGAGAGAGCCCTGTTCTTCGGCCTGTCTTCAATTCTTACTCTCAAGTGCATCTACTCTGTGGCGGCCACTGCTTTTGCTATTCTTCAAAGACATGAGACACAGCTTTTTAACCCTCCAATATGGACTGAAGACTCATGTCTCTCCAAGAATCCTCCAAACCTTCAATGCCAGATGGGGACTACTGAGATATCCAACTTGTGGACTGAGCTGCTACTGGGATTTCAACCTCGTCAGAGTATAGACTGCCATTGCTGGCCTACCCAGGCTGTATCATGGAGGTCAGTACAGGAAGATCAAGACAGGATGCGTGCTTACCAGACCTCATTTGGGTGACCATGCGAGGGAAAGACCCCAGTGTGGAGCACAAGGGCAAGATTGCTGGTTGTTTGGGCTTGCCAAGGAGGAACCTTCAAACACTTCCTTAAGGAAAACATGACATCTTTTAGCAAAAAAAAAAA
>VZQC01009053.1:323866-390354 GCA_009823505.1 Rhizomys pruinosus | reverse complement strand
TGTTGTTGTTGTTGTTGTTTCCAATATGCATCACTCCCAACTGCTTTAGACAAAAGCTCAGGGGCCATGCACAAGAAATACTTCAATTAGGTAATTAGCACTAGCATCCACAGATGAGGGATACCATTCATCATTTGTTTCTCTGAGACTGTGTTACTTCACTCAGCATGATGTCCTTTAGCTCCAGCCATTTTCCTGCAAAGCTCTTTCTTTACTGCTGCATAGAACTCCATTGTGTAGATGTACCACATTTTCTCTATCCACTCATCAGTTGAGGGGCATTTGGGTTGGTTCCAGCTCCTTGCCATTGTGAAGAGAGCTGAAATAAACATGGCCGTGCATGTATCTCTGAGGTGGGGTGAATTTTGAGGGTACATGCCCAGGAGTGGTATGGCTGGGTCGGGTGGCAAGTTCATTCCAACTGAGACTTCTTCTGTTCCATTCCTCTTGATTAAATAAGTGTGATTTCTTTAGTATTTCCATTTCCTTTTGGAGTTTCTCAATCTCTTCCTGTAGCTCCTTACTTCGCTGGTTAGTTTCCTGTTTTATTTCAGCATGAGATCTTTTCAGTGTTTACAATTCCTTCCGGAGTTTGGTATTCTCTCTCTCTCTAGTTCTTTCTGGCATTTGTCGTTCTCTCCCTCTAGGTCCTTCTTGAGTTTTTAATTCTCTCTCCTTAATTCTCTGACTTGTTCATTATATGCTTTGATTTCTTTGAATATTTCTGCAATTGTTCCTCTAAGATCTGTGTCCTCAGCCACTCCCAGGGAGATCCCACTGTAGCAATCCCCCACAGGGTTGGTAGAGTTTGGTGTGGAATTATCCTGCACCTTTCCCATGTTGTCCCTCTGTCGTGCCCCTGGCATATTGGTTTCCCTTTGCCTGTATTCTGATGCAAATCCCAAATGCCTCTTCACTGTGTTGAAGGCTTGTTTTGCTTGCCTCCTTCAGATGCCTTCTTTTTTTTTCTCCTCCTTTTTATGTTTCTGACTTTTAATTTTGTTTATATATTGGAAGTCTAACTCTTCCCATTCTGTTCTGAAGGTTCTCCAAAAAATCAGGTAGGCGATAACCCAGTTGGTACACTGCTGGGCACTGCGTTCACTCTGCTTCCTGTCAGCTAGTTTCTATAGGTTGTTTCTAGGGCTTGGTGATGAGGGACTAGAGGTGTCACAGTTTCTCTGTTTCGTTTATTACCTTGCTTTCACCCCAGAATCACTACTGTGGTCGCATTTGGACACTCCCTCAGCAATTCCAGTTGGGGAGGAAGGGAATGCCTTGCTTGACCCAAACCCTGATACTCTGTGCTTCAGGTGGTCATGGAAAATCCCCGATGTAAGCTCTGTACATTCAAGTCTCACAGTGGCAACAGGCACACCGTTTATACCAGCTAGCAGGCTGCCCCCAAAGCTACACAAGACAATGATTCAATTATCTAACAAACCAATGAAATAATTATCCAGCAACCCAGTGAGAGAATTATCCAGCAATCCGCCTGGCTGAAGAGCCCGGCTCCTACCTGTGCTTCAGGTGGTCCTGGGAAATCCACGATCTAAGCTCTGTGCACTCAAGTCTCACAGTGGTAACAGGCCTACCTTTTATACCAGCTAGCAGGGTGACTGCCCCCACAACCACACAAGACAATGATACAATTATCCAATAATCAAATGATACAATTATCCAACAATCCAACTGGTTGAAGTGCCCAGTTCCTACCTGTGCTTCAGGTGGTCCTGGGAAATCCCTGATCTAAGCTCTGTGGACTCCTTTTATTTCTTAATTTCTTCTTTGATCCATTCATCATTTGAGAGTGTGCTGTTTAAGCTTCTTTACTATGTGTGGTTACTAGAGCTTCCTTTGCTCTTGATTATAAGATTTACATCCTGTGGTTTGAGAGAAAACATGGAATCTGGTGGCTGAGAACCATTTTGATTCCAGTTCCAGGGGAATCCTACACCCTCTTCTGACCTCTGTGGCATTGCATGACACGGCTGCACAGACCTACATGCAGACAGTACATTCATACACATAAAAAATAAATAAAATGAAAAAAAAGAAAATGTGGAATAATTTCACTATTTGTGCCCCAGTATAGGATCATATTTAAAGAAAATTTCATGGGATGGTTTGTAGAAAGTGTATTATTTGATGCTTGCAGGAATATTCTCTAGCTGTCTCTTAGGATTATTTGATGTATCATTTAATTTAGATTTGTTTACTCTTTGACCAGGTGGACTGTCTAGATAGTGGGGTATTGAAGTTACCTACTATCATAGAGTTGGGATTATGTGTTGTTTACAGTATTATAGTATTATTTTATGTAATTGGGCACACCAGAAGTTGCTGCACATATGCTAATGATTATAATGTATGCATGGCCAATTGTTCATTTGATTAAACCATCATCTCTTCTCATTATTTTAATTTGAAGTCTGTTTGTTCAGATATTAGTATTGCAACACCTGCTTGCTTCTTAGTACCAGTTGCCTGGAATAATTTTCTACTCTTTCACCCTACAGCAGTGTCTATCCTGAAGGTAAGATGAGTTTCTGGAAGATAACAAAAAGTTTGATTTTATTTCTGCAACCTCTATGTACACTCATTCCTATCCTTGATTCTTTGTAGTTCCTTGAGTATGTACAGCGATGCTAGGTTTGTTCAAATGAATTCTAACAGCCTGTGCCCATCATGGGAAATTTTCCATTCCCCTTTTGACTATGATACTTTTGTCTGTAAAGTCTTCTGGATTGGCATCCATGGTCATTTAGAGCTGGGATACTTTGGTCCAGGGTCTGCTGGCTTTCATAATTTGCATTTGAAAAGTCAGCTGTAATTCGTTTCGTTTTGTTTCTTTGCTTATTTTTCTTTTTGTAGACAATCTCTCCTTTTACCCTCAACTGGACTGAGGGTTCACTGTATAGACCACACTGGCATTTAAGTCACAGAGATCTACCTTACTCTGCCTCATGATTGCTGAGAACCATCATGCTTGGCCTTCAGATATTTTTGTGTGTGGTCTTTTTGAGACGGGGTCTCCTTGGAGCTCTGGCTTTCCTGGAGCTTGTGATATAGACCAGGCTGGCCTTGAACCTACAGACATCTGCCTGCCTCTGCCTCCCAAGAGCTAGGATCAAAGGCATGCACCACCACACTTGGCTCCGATGGGTTTTTTTTTTATTACATGTAATTTGTCTTTTTCTAAAAGCTCTTGGTAACCTCTCTTAGTTCTGCATATTTAGTGTTTATATTTTGGTACACCATGGGGAGTTTCTCTTCTGGTCCTAATTGGTGTTCCATGTGTTTCTTAAATATATATACATATGAATTTAGTTAATTCACAGGTCTGGTCAATGTCATTGACCTGAAGATTATTCCCCTTCCACTAGGCATAGAAGGCATTTTGTCTTGTTATGGCACAACATGTTTCTTTTCTATTCCATTGTCGTGTGTTTAAATTATTTATAGTATTTTTTTTAATTTTTTTATTAATTTTATTTATTTCTGTTTGTGTATGAATGTACTGTCTGCATGCAAGTCTGTGCACCCGTGTCGTGCAACGCCGCGGAGTTCAGAAGAGGGTCTCGGATTCCCCTGGAACTGGAGTTCTCCTGGAATTGGAGCTTCAGACGGTTCTCAGCCGCCATGTGGGTGCTGGGGACCGAACCCGGGTCCTCTGTAAGAGCGGTCGGCGCTCTTAACCGCTAGGCCATCTCTCCAGCCCCAAATTATTTATAGTATTTGCTTGATTGGTCCAGTTCTTCAACTTTCTTGTCCAGTTTTGCTTTTCTGTTTTCCATTTCATTCATTCTGCTTCCAAGTCTTTCTCCTCTCTTTAAAATTTACATCTTGATTTCTTCATTCAGGTTTGTATACTTCAATATTCCCATGTATTTAGAGAATTCATTTTTCAAATATCAAATTTTATTTCATTCTGATATATATTTGTAATTTCTTCAGTTTCACTCACAAATTTGTATCTAGTCTCTGAGTATTGGGTTGTTAAGTTCATTATCACATTAAAGATTGTTAATTTAAATTGTGTCATGGGATTCCTCATGGTTATGCTCAATGTAGCTTTTCTAGAACTGGTGTTTTGGGAATATATTCTTTTGGTTTTTCATATTATTCATGTATTTGCTTTGCCATTTGATCATACTGAATTCTTTTGTTGGTTGTGTGTTAAATAGGAAACTTCAATCTGCCTTTGTTTAAGTGAAATTTGGTATGTCGCAATGTTAGTGTAGCTTGGTTGCTTTTTGCCCAGGTGTGTAAAGTTATTTGGTGTGTGCTTCAGGATTTCACATAGTAGTAAGATTTTTGGGATTGTAGGCAGATCTGTGGCAGGTAGAACAGGAGGAGGACAAGTACAAGCTTAGTATGGGGACAGCGTAAAACACGAAACTGGAGAATTCGTCTAGTCTGGATGAATGGGATCAGGATGCAGTGGGCAGTTCTTAACTAGTCCAGAGATCTTGGATGAAGGCTAGAAATGTGCAAGGAGAGAGTGGAGCATCTCACAATGCAGGGATTCCAAAACAACATAATTTTATTACCTTTTTAAACTAATAAATTGTGTATCTTCAAATCCTACGATATTGGGAATACAACAAATTTTCCTGAAAGTACGTGTCTATCTATAAAAATATCAATATGCATTTTCTTAGAAATATAATTTTAGGTGGGCTTGGTGATGCACGCTTTTAATCCCAGTACTCAGGAGGCAGAAGCAGGCAGATCTCTGTGAGTTTTAAGGCCGGCCTGATCTATGGAGGGAACTCCAGACTAGCTTGGACTAAAGGGAGACCCTGTCTCAAAAAAGACCAAAAAATATAATTAAAATAATATTTAAATAAAAATTTTTACCTGATAGTATTTTTTCCCATCAAAATACCTTACCTGAAAAATGTTTCAAATATTTGTGTTATTTGTGGCATCTTGGCCAGCTTGAGCCTCAGTGTGTCTTATTCATACAATCACAGTTGCTTTTGAGTTTGTATGTGCAACTTCCCTGCTATGTAGAAAATACTGTTTTCTTGTAGTCTTTCAAAACATCTGGATCTTACAAACTTTTCAGCAAAAACTGAGATTTTTGTGGGAGATTGATATTGATGTCCAATTTAGAACTAGGCACTCTGAAGTCTGTTATTTTTGGATGTTGGATAGTTGTGGGGAATGATCTTGTCTTCTACTGTAAGAAGTGGCTTCTCGACTTAGGTTATGAGATAATTATGTATATACATATATATATATCATTGGGAGTCATATTTACATCTATTTTTAAACTATTTTCACTTAGCAGATTAATCAATGGTTCACTAATAATGTAATTGTGTGCGACAGATAAATAGCAAAAAACAATCTTAATAAAATCTTATTAGTTTTCTAATGAATAATGAATATTTGGATAAGGTATGGAATGTTCCTTAGAAGATCATGAGTTATATATTTGTACTATAGGCCTCAGTATTTAGAGATATGGCAAATTAAACATGAGGATTCTAAAACTACTTTGAAATATATTCAAATTGCAGGCTCACTTTGAGGAAGCAAACTATGTTAGTTTAATTTTCAAGCAAATATTTTGTGTCTGTCAAATGCAAGATTTCTCTCTCTCTCTTCTCTCATCCCCCTGCCCCATTTCTATCTAATGAACAGAACACTGGATTGCCTACCACATTCTTTTTTTATGTTTTACATTATGTTTAATTATTTTTATTTTAAAAATGCCGCAGACCATCCCAGCCAGGGGGGGGTTCCCTCTGCCTGCAGGAATCGGGGTCTTGGATAGGAGGGCATGGATTCGGCAATGTCAGTCAGAAACGACACCAGAATCGGTTTTGAATCTGCTGCATTTTACTAAGAACAAATCAGTTATTTTTATACCACAGAGCAGGGAAAGCGGATAAGGATTGGCACTTCTCCCAGGAACAAAAGGCCCATTACTAAAGGAACTCACACCTGGGTTTCCAAGGACAGGAAGCCAGTTAAATTTACACATCAATCAGAAGCACTTACACATGGTATACTGCTCACGCTGTCTTGGCAGGGGAGATAAGCAACAAAACAGCAGTCATAAAACCACAAACCATGAACAGTTTGTTTTATGAGATGTGAGACTTTGTTTCTCTTTGAAGTTTCAAATTGGTTTTTTTCTCATCCTTCCTGGCGCCAGATCTCCCAAGGCTGCTTGTTATCTCTAGGCTGTAATTCAAGCCATGGCCTGGGAAAGCCTCTTAATTAGTTGTTTTTCTTAAAGGAGAAGCCTGCCACATGCCTCTAACTATTACATTTTAACATGCATAACTGTAACTAAGATTTCTATTTTACTAATTTTATCAGATGTAGCTCCTTGCTTAAGGGACTGAGCCTTTATTCTTATTAAATCTGGAAAAACACTTTTGTTATTTTTAACTGACCTATGATATCACTCAGTGTAATGTTTTTCATTCATAATATCTTTGTGGGGACTTCTAGGACAAAAGAGCCTTTGGATACTGTTTCGCTGTATGATTTTGCTTAGGTTCACAGATATCCATGTATGTTGTGTAAGTCAAATGTTAGTGGGTGGAAGCTTCTGTTCACCTGATTTATTACCAGACGCATTTAGCTGTCCCTTGTCTGGGACTGAGGTTGTGCTGTACTCAGGAAAAGAATCAAAAGACAGTGTGCAAAGTCCAGTACCCAAGAAGCATAACATCTTTGTAGCGCGTCGTGATCTTGGAAGTTAAGGCCAAGCATTCTGCCAGGGACCACCAGGGAGCTTAGCCTTGAAAGACACATATCTCCCGTCTGTTATTATGACTTTTGTCATTGCTCACACAGACAACGCTGGAGTTGGTGTGGCATAAAAAATATATTTTTATTGATCTTTTGTGCATTTCAGACATTTTTCAATTCAATTTAGGACATATTCTCTTTTCCCTTCATCCCAACCCACCCCATAGTTCATGCATTCTACCATACATATCCTGCATATTTCTCTGTCTTTTTAAAAGTTTTTCTCTGCAAAGTTTTATTGTTTGGGGCAGAACTTTTTTTATCAGTTTGTTCTTTGACCCAGTCCTTATGTTGTTGTGCTTCCCTCCCAATTGTATTGCTCCAAAGTATGCCTATATACATATCACATATGTACCAGAATTATGTCCTTCAGGAATAAACTGTATGTTAACTCTGATATATGTTTAGGAGTTCACACTTTTTTCCTTTTAATTTTATATTACTCTAAAATATGAATATATACCTTCTGCACATATACAATTACCACCATGTCTGAAAGTAAGTGGTAAGTTAGTTCTAGGGCTCATTCAGATTTTCACCTTATAACATCACAGTTGCTTTCAGATGGAACTACAACAATAACACTGCTCATTTGCCTTTCAATTGGGGGATTTGGTACTAGCATCCACAAATGAGGGAAACCATTCCCTATTTGTTTATTGGGGACTGTGTTACTTTACTTAGCATAATGGCTTCTAGTTCCAGCCATTTACCTGCAAAGTTCGTGATGTCATCTTTCTTTACCACTGCATAGAATTCCATTGTGTAGATGTGCCACATTTTTGTTATCCACTCATCAGTTGAGGGACGTTTGGATTGGTTTCAACTCTTCATTATTGTGAAAAGAGCTGCAATAAACATAGATGTGCTTGCATCTTTGGAGTAAGATGAGTCTTGTAGGTATATAGCCAGGAATGGTATGGCTATGTCATATGGTAGGCTCATTTTGAGTCTTTTAAGGGTTCTCCACACTGCTTTCTACAGTGGTTATATGAGTTTACACTCCCACCAGCAGTGGATGAGTGTTCCCCTTTCCCCACAACCTCTCCAGCATTTGGTGTCTTTTGTTTTTCTTGATCCTAGCCAGTCTTATCAAAGTGAAATGATATCTTATAGTACATTTCCTTAATTATTAACAATGTTGAACACATTTTAAGATGGTTCTTGACCATCTCTATTTCCTCACTTGTGAAGTCTCTGTTCATCTCTTTACTCCATCTTTTGAGTGAGTTATTTGTTTTCTTACTTCTTTGTTTTTTGAGTAGTTTATATATTCTGGATGTTAATACTCTGTCAGATGTATCACTAGTTAGATTTCCTCCCAATCTGTGGGTTTTCTCTTCACTTTTGATTGTTTCTTTTGATGTACAGGAGTTATTGAGTCTTATGAGGTCCCATTTGTTGACTCTTGACCTTATTTCCTGTGCAGCTCCTGTTTGATTTAGAAAGTCTTTTCCTACTCCTATGTCTTGTAGATTGCTTCCAAACTTTTCTTCTGTCACCTTCAGAGTTTTGGGTTTCATGTTGAGGTCTTTGAACCATTTGGAGTTGATTTTTGTACAGGGTGAGAGGTAGGGGTTTTATTTTGTTCTTCTAAATATGGTGATCTAGTTTTGCCAGCACCATTTGCTGAAGAAGCTATCTTTCCTCCAATGAGATGTTTTGGCCACTTTATCAAATATGAGTTAGCTGAAGTTGTATGAGCTCAAGTTTGGATCTTCAATTTTTTTCCATTGGTTAACAGGTCTGTTTTTGTGCCAGTACCAAGCTGTCTTTATGACTATAGGCCCTGTAGTATAGCTTACAGTCTGGTAAGGTGATCCTCCCTGTATTGTATTTTTTGCTCAGGGTTGCTTTAGCTATTCAAGGTCTTTTGTCTTTCCATATGAATTTAAGAATTTTTTTTCAAGACTGTGAAGAAATTCTTGGGGATTTTAATTGGGATTGTGTTGAATCTGTATATTAGTTTGGGTAGAATGGACATTTTTGCACTATTAATTTTTCCATCCCTTGAGCATGGGAGGTCTTTCCATCTTTTGATGTCTTCTTCAATCTCCTTCCTCGGGGGTTTAAAATTTTTGTTGTAGAGATCTTTGGTGCTTTTGGTTAGATTTGTTCCCAAGTATTTTATTTATTTTTTATTTTATTTTATTTTATCTTTTGAGGCTATTGTGAGTGGGAAGGTCTCCTTATATTCCTTCTTCAGTTGCTTGTTCTTGGAGTAAAGAAAGGCTACTGATTTTTCTAGGTTAATTTTGTATCCTGCCACTTTACTGACACTCAATTGTTTCTAGGAGTTTTCTGGTGGAGTTTTTAGTAGCCCTCAGGTAAACTATCATATCTCCAAACAGGGATAGTTTGACTTCCTCTTTTCCAATTAGTACATCTTTAATTTCCCTTTCTTGGCTTATTGCCCTAGCAGGCATTTCAAGCACTATATTGAAGAGCAGTGGTGACAGGAGGCAGCCTTGCTGGTTTCCCGACTTTAAGGGGAATGGTTCTAATTTTTATCCATTTAGGATGACGTTGGCTATGGGTTTGTTGTATATTGCTTTCATTATATTTAGGAATGTTCCTTTCAGTCTAATTCCCTCTAGAACTTAAAACATGAAGGGATGCTAGATCTTGTCAAAGGCTTTTTCTGCATCAATTGAGATGGTTTTGTGATTTTTGTCTTTGAGTCCATTTATGTGTTTTATGATATTTACTGATTTACATATGTTGAACCATCCCTGCATCTCTGGTGTGAATCCAACTTGATCATGATGGATGATCTTTTTGATGTGGGTCTGTATGAGATTTGCAAGTATTTTGTTGAGAATTTTTGCATCTGTGTTCATTAATGAAATGGGTCTATAGTTTTCTTTGTTGGTTGTGTCTGCCTGGTTTTGGTATTAGAGTGATGTGGGCTTCATAGAAGGAGTTTGGGAGAGTTCCCTCTCTTTGTATCCTTCTACATTCTTCCAAAAACATAAATTATATCTCACCACAAGCAAATATTTATGCAATTAAATCAACAAACACTAAATTTGCAAACACTGAAATAAAGTATTCCTTCTTTTAGTAGGATTGTCATGTATTTTCTGATTGTAAAGAGGAAAGCAAACAACTCATCACCTTTCCTTATATTTAATGCCTTTGCTCAATGTTTTCTTATATATTTTTTAAATTCTACAATCATATATGCATTATTCCATTATTATATCTTACTGCTAATGTATATCTGGAGCCTATATAGTTGGCCTTTTCTCTCAAGAAAATATAAATTCGAAAGTGTCATATGATTTGGTTATATGAATATTCCTGTCTTTCATAAGAAGTATAACATGTGAAGAACAATATTCTATATGATACTTAAGTATAAATGCCCCTGTGAGAAAAAGAGACCTTAAGAAACCATTTCGCTCTATTACCATTTGTATAAGATTACTCTTGCAAGCTCTTGGAAGGCACAGGTAGCCATATCTCTGTGAGTTCAAGACCAGCTTGTTCTACACAGTGAGTTACAGGCCAGCTTGTGATACAGGAAAAGCCTCTCTTAAAAAGATAATAAAAACCATATATATTTACAATTATCCTTTGCTTTTTATAAAATGCAATGAGTCTGACTTTCACATTGGGGGTATGATCACCTTTTTCATTGCAGTTCTATATAAAACATTGACTCTATAAATTCGATTTATTAAAATACACAAAGTTTATAAACATTTAAAAATATAGTACACTGATCTTAAGTGAAATTGCAGAGCAAAGGCATAAAAAAACTATATTATTCTCCGATTTTGAAACATTACATGTGATTATCTGATATTTTTTCTTTTTTTTAATCTGACATTTTCAAATACCCAGGATAAAATACCAGTAGGACAGTGTTAACAGCACATATCTTCTAAGATTATTTTCAAATTTTGTTAGATTCTTTTTTACACTAAACAACAATCCTGAAAACAGCTCATCATACATTCTAGTGTGTCATTCAGAACAAAATTAATGTACTAGATAGGTTATTCTCCTCACTAGGCCATTGGAAATGCTTTCATGTTAATATTCAATATTCATGGTTTCTTATACTATAGTAGAAATATATCAAACATACATCGCATCAAAATATATTAATAACCTTCCCCTGAAACAACATCTACAGTCAAGAGTTGCCTCGTGACAACTGATTATCCATGTAATAACTGTCATTTATGAAATGACAATATATGCATTCAAATCTATGTAAACAATTGCTATAAACTGTCATGAAAATCCTTTATACTTCAGATGAAATGGATTTAAAGGAGAATTATACAAATCTACAGAAATTTCCTCTCAAAAAGTTTCAATAATGATAATACAAACATTTCTAAATAATACAATTAAGTCTACAAAAATATCACATACTATTTCACTGAAATATAGAAAAAGTTCAGGTAATTTAAAAGTTCTTTATTATAATATTCTACCTAGGCATCCCTCTAAATGGAACAGTGTTATGCATTTTTTAATGAATTGTTTATTTCTAAAAAGATGTGAGGTCTGGAAATATTTTGTTTGTCCTTTAACTCTTAAAGATGATTCTTGCATGATACTTTCCCTCTCATATAGATTTTGTAATGTTCTTTATGGAATGAGCCCAGGATTTGCCAAAAGTGTATAATTGTACAATTGTAAACTGACTCTCATTGTCCCATCTGACATATGGTAAAATAAATGGATGCATTACTTATATTTGTGGTATCTCTCTTAATTATGATTTCTATTTTTTCTAACATTTTAGATATGAATAAAGGACTTTTCATACTTTTTGCATTTGTAGGGTTTCTCTCCAAAATGAATTCTCTCATCTACTGAAAGATGTGTCCTTTAAATAAAGGACTTGTCACACTCCTCACATTTGTTGGGTTTCCCTACAGTATGAATGAATTCTCTCATGTCTTCTATGATTTGCCAAAGTAATGAATGACTTATCACACTCTATACATTTGTAGGGTTTCTCTCTCATATGAATTCTTACATGTACTCTAAGATTTGCCCTTTGACTAAAGGCCTTGCCACAGTCTTTACATTTGTAAGGTTTCTCTCCAGTATGAATTCTCTCATGTATTCTAAGACCTGCCCCATGACTAAAGGACTTGTCACATTTTCCACATTTATAAGGTTTCTCTCCAGTATGAATTCTCTCATGTACTCTAAGATGTGACTCTCGAATGAAGGAATTGTCACATTCTTCACATTTGTAAGGTTTCTCCCCAGTATGAATTCTCTCATGTACTACAAATTGTGCCACTTCACTAAAGGACTTTACACAATCTTCACATTTGTAGGGTTTTTCTCTAGTTTGGATCACCTGATGACTTTTTATATCTGAAATTTTTATAAAGAATTTATCACAGGCCAGGTGTGGTGGTGCATGCCTTTAATCCTAGCACTTGGGAGGCAGAGGCAGGTGGATCTTTGTGAGTTCAAGGTCAGCCTGGTCTACAGAGCGAGTTCCAGGACAGCTGGGGCTACAGGGAGACCCTGTCTTGAAAAGACCAAAAAAAAAAAAAAAAAAAGAATTTATCACAATCTTCACATTTGTAGGATTTTTCTTCATTATAAATTCTCTGATATCTTCTAAAAGTTGGTTTCTCCTTGCAACACAAAAAAGAGAAGTGTATTTCAAAATAGAGAACTGACACACTCAAATAACCTGACACACTCAAATAACCTGAACAATCACACATACTGAGATCTATAAAGAAAATGTAATAACCATGAAAGAAATTTACAAATACCAACATATTAAATGGCAGAAAATTTGTAATAATAGTAAATCTTTTTCAGCCCAGACCAGAGCCAAGAGAGCATGAAATATTAAAAACAATACATTTAAACAACTGAAACTGCAAGTGGAAACTAAATTTGATTCCCAGAAATGTTCTCTCCTAAAATTGGTGGAGGAAGAATAAAATTTGAAGAAATGCACAACTTCATGTGAAGCAAGCCACAACTTCAGAATTTATGTAAGAAAACTGATGAACATAGAAGTTCACAGAAGGAATAGGCAATATAGCATAGGCAATATAGAAAAGAAAATAAGGGCAATATTAATAATGACAAGAAAGGAAATAAGAGCTGAACAGATGACTTAGTAGTTAAGAACACTAACTGCTCATGCATAAGATGTTAATTTGAATCCCAGCAGCAACATGATGGTTAACCACTGCTTTAACTCCTGTTCCAGATATGATACCCTCATCTGTCTTTCACAGGCACTTCATGGCACATGTGCACATACATATATGTAGGCAATACATTCATATACAGAAGACAAAAATAACTAAAGAAATTTTAAAGAAAAGGTGTAAAATTAAAAGACATATTCTAGCATTCTGATATAAGAGTAATTAGCTAGTGTCTCTTCTGTTCAAGAAACAGAGTTAGTAACAGTGACATCCTGAAACTTGGAACCAATGTTAGCTATTAAGCTGCCCATGTGTATGTAAACTGGAATACCAAATGCAATATATCATAAAACAAAATACTAAACTTACTCGTTCTATAGTAATAAAAGCAAGGGGAAAAATATAATATTGTTTGTGTTACAAAAATGGTGGAGAATTTTACTCCAACATTTTAAACTCTAGGTATAATTTTCTAAAATTTAATTTAACAAAATAAATCTCAAAACCTGAATTATTTCATAGATGTACAAAATGTTTCTACATCATATTTCATAGAAGAAGAAACAAAATTGTCTGGATTGGTTATAAAATTTACTAGAATAGACCACATTATGGGTTATAACAAAAGCACCATCTAAATAAAAAATATTAGTAATTGATCATGTATTTTTAAGTAACAGTAGAACAATACTACAAGAAAAGAGCATAAGAAATAAAAAAACTATAGAAATACTGTTTATTGGAAAAATTTAATTTGGATGAATTTGAGTCATTATCATTATCAAATAGAGAAATTATAAATTCCCACAATGAAGTGAAAACCATAATACAATGTAGCAGAACAGGTACAGCTAAGGCACTTGGAAGTACAAACTTTATAGATACAAGTATTACATCAAAATACCACTGTGCCCAGACATGGCGGTGCACCCCCTTTAATCCCAGCACTTGGGAGGCAGAGGCAGGTGGATCTCTGTGAGTTCAAGGCCAGCTTAGTCTGCAGAGTGAGCTCCAGGCCAGCTGGGACTAAAGGGAGACCCTGTCTCAAAAATACAAAAAAAAAAAAAGAAAAAAAGAAAAAAAGAAAAAAAAACCACTGTGATACCAAATAAATAAGTTAAATATACCTAAAAATTTCTCCTTAATGAAGAAGCTAAACAGAATATGTTTGAAGCAAAAAAATAAATAGAGGGGCTGGAGAGATGGCCTAGCGGTTAAGAGCGCCGACTGCTCTTACAGAGGACCTGGGTTCGATCCCCAGCACCCACATGGTGGCAGAGAACCATCTGAAACTCCAATTCCAGGAGAACTCCAGTTCCAGGGGAATCCGAGATCCTCTTCTGACCTCCGCGGCATTGCACGACACGGGTGCACAGACTTGCATGCAGACAGTACATTCATACACATACAGAAATAAATAAAATTAAAAAATAATAATAAAATAAATAGAAAAGAAACTGACAAAACACAAAATAGAAGCACTACCTGAAAGGAATCAAACAATCAATAAAAAAGAATGACCAAGGACTAGTGACCTTAACCAAAAACTGAAAGAAAATACAAAAGAGCTAGCACCTTTACCATGTCCTTCCCCAGAATGAACAGCAGCAATTTATTTTGGTAAATATACATTGAGAAAAGGAAATTATCAGAATTCCAGAGGCCTACTGGATACTGGTTCTGAGTTGACACTGATTCCAGGAGACCCTAAAAAGCATTGCAGCCCTCCCGGTAATGTATGAACTTATGGATGTTGGAGGATAAATGGAGGTTTGGCTGAAATCTGACTCACAATCACTGCAGTGAGTCCATGAACTCATTGTGTGGTTATTTCCCCAGTTCCAGAATGAATAAATGGAAGAGGTATACTTAAAAGTTGGAAGAATCTTCACATTGATTCCCTGACCTGTGGACTATGGCTATTATGTTTGGAAAGGCCAAATGGAAACCACTGGAATTTGCTCTATGATGGAAAACAGAGAAACAAAAATAGTATTGCATTCTTGGAGGGATTGTAGAAATTAGTGCTGCCATCAAAGATAGTTGACTATAAATATTTACTCAAGTAGGCAGGGTGTGGTGGTACATGCCTTTAATTCCAGCACTCAGAAGCCAGAGGTAGAGAGATCTCTGTGAGTTCAAGGTCAGCCTGGTCTACTAAGGATGTTCCAGGCTAGCTGGGGTTTCATGGAGACCCTGTCTCAAAAAGACCACCACAATTTAATCAAGTAATGACTCCAATTGCAGCTAACATTTGAGATGTGGTTTCCTGATTTGAACAGATTAATTCATTTCATACCTGGTATGGAGCTATTGATCTTGTCAATGCTTTCTTCAATACCTTTTCATAAGGACCACCAGAGGCAATTTCCTTTCAGCTTATATACTTTTACTCTTCTGTATCAAAGGTATACTAATTCTCCAGCCTTGTGCCATAATTTATTTCTAAGGGAACTTGATCACTTATATCTTCCAAAAATATCTCACTAGTCCAGTATATTGATGATGTTATGCTGATTAGATTCAGTGAGCTGAAGGTAACCACCACTCTGGACTTGGCAAAAGATATGTGCATGAAAGAATGAGTAATAAAATCAAACAAAATTCAAGGGTCTTCTACCACAGTGAAATTTCTAGGAATTTAGTTGTGTGGAACATGCAGACATTTCTAAGGTGAAGGATAAATTGTTACATTTGGCCCCTTTGGATTCTGGAGGCAGCACATTCCTCACCTGGATGGTTCACTATGGTCAACTTACTAGGAAAGCAAATAACTTCAAGTGGGGCATGGATCAGGAAAAGCCTTTTCAATGGGACTAGGCTGTACTGCAGATGGCTCTGCTTTGTGGGTCATGCGATCAAGTAAACCCAATGGTGCTAGAGAGTGGAGAGAGAGAGATGCAGTTTGGAGTCTTTGGCAAGCTCACATAGGGGATCATTTGAAGCTGGAAGAACCATGCTAAATGTGAGCATTACCTTCTGATAGCAACCTATATAAAAGGTTCTCATTCTCTCTCTCTCTCTCTCTCTCTCTCTCTCTCTCTCTCTCTCTCTCTCTCTCTCTCTCCCTCCCTCCCTCCCTCCCTCCCTCCCTCTCTTTTTCTCTCTCTCGATATAGATACATATACCTATAGATAGAGGATAGATAGGTATAGATATAGAATATTATATATGTATATAATGTTCACCTCATAAGTTCTGGTTCTTTAGAGAAACCTGACTAGTACATATTGTGGTAGCAGGACTGGTTCTAAGGATAAAGAATTGAAAGTATGAATTTCTTTAATGGGATTGATGGTGTCTGGTACAAATTCTCTAAATCAAGGAAACTTACAAATTCTAAAGACTTCCCTGGCAGCGTGGACAGCACTTAACACCCATGTTCTAGATTTTTAAAGCAATTACGAAGATAAACACATGTGATTACTCATCACCTGTGAAGAAAAAGCTAGTAAGGAGCTATCCTCCATGGTCAGTGATCCAGGTTTCTGCCCTGCATTCCTGCCTTGGCTTCTCTTCATGATGGACTGTGTTTGTAAGCCAAATAAACCCTTTCCACCCTGTGCTGGATAGCTTTATTGTCAACTTGACACACCTGAGTTGAGGGAGCCTCAATTGGGAAATTTCCTCCACTGGACTGGCCTGTGGCCATGTCTGTGGAGTATTGTCTTGATTGTTGAGCGATGCCACCCCTGGGTAGATGGTTCTATACTATATTTGAAGCAGGCTGGGCATGGGCCGGGGAGCAAGCCAGTAAGCAGCATTCCTCCATGGCCTGTGCTTCAGCTCTTGCCTCCAGGTTCCTGCCCTGAGTTCCTATGGTTGGCTCCCTCACTGATGAACTATGACCCAGATGTAGCCAAAAAAACCCTTTCCTCCCCAAGTTGGAATTGGTCAGAGTGTTTTGTCACAGCAATTGAAGAGAAACAAACAGAAACTGGCACCAGAAAGTGGGCTATCGCTGTGACAGACCTGACCTTGGTGTTTTGGGGAAGGATTGTGGAAGTGTTTAGAACTTTGGGCTGGAAAAGCCATTGAATGGAGTTGTTGCTGTGGAACTTGGAGCAGTTATGCTGAAAAGAGCTGAAGATGATGGCAGCCTGGCTTGTGAAGCTTCAAAGTGAAGCAGAGACCATCAGAGCTGTTGGCATGATGCTTTTGAATTGAGAATCTATGGGTTCTCTTTAGCTGGGACTGAAGAATCAGCTGAAGTAACAAGAGACCAGAACCTGAAGTGAAACGTTTGTTTCACTTGACAATTGATGCTGGTTAGCTGGGGCTGAAAAAAAATCAGCTGTAAGTAACAAGAGACCAGCATCCCTGTGGTGAAATCCTCTGGGAAGAATTTCTTCAGGATCACCACACACAAGCTATGTTCCAGAAGGGGCCTGAGCCTCCATGTTAAGCCAAAAGCAGGTCTTGGTAATGTGTAAAAGTCTCCTATATGGTTCTGGTGTTGACATGTGAAGGAATCACAGAGAGCAGCTGAGGCTTGGCACTATGAGAGGTCAGGAAAGATCATTGGTGGAAGTGTACCTCAGTTGCAGTGCAGACCCCAGGATTTCAGGGGTCATGAAAAGAAAAGCTGAGGCTTTGCACCAAGAGAGGTCAGAAGAGACCATTGGTTAAGGTGCTACCTCAGTTTCAGTCAAGACCCCAGTTTTTTGGAGATTCTAGGATCATGGGATGACTACCAAGAGCAGCAGTGGGTAAGGAATGGAGTTGGCCTGGGCCTACAACACAAGTCTGTGTGTGCTGTGGACAGCAGAGTCAGGGAAACAGAGATGCCAAAAACCTTTGGAGTCCAGAAGATTGTGAGTGAATCCCAGATGTCCAGCTTTGAGCAACTTTGCTGGACTTAGGTGTGCCCGATTCTTCCCTTCAAAATAAGATAGTACTTGATTTAGATTTTACAGGAGTCTACAGTTAAGAAACTTTTAACAAACTGTGAAGTTCAGTGTTTGAACTTTTTAAGGACTATGGGGCTTTTAAGTTTATACTGTCTTATGTTGTGATTAATGTTAACATCATACCTTGGGGACAAGAAATGGAAAGGTGGTGGTTTAATAGTGATGTTTTGTGTGTCAAGGGAGCCTCAATTGGACTGGCCTGTGGCCACATCTGTGGAGTATTGTCTTGATTGTTGAGCAATCTGGGAGGGCCCAGCCCATTATGGGCCGTGCCACCCCTGGGTAGGTGGTTCTATACTGTATTTGAAGCAAGCTGGGCATGGGGCAGGGGAGCTAGCCAGTAAGAAGCATTCTTCTATGGTCTGTGGTTCAGCTCCTGCCTCCAGGTTCCTGCCCTGAGTTTCTATGGTGGGCTCCCTCAGTGATGAAGGAGGAAAAAAGTTATATTAAAAGGAAAACCCATCAGAATTGTAGCAGACTTCAATGTAAACTATGAAATGCAGAAGAGTTTAGGACAAAATATTCCCAGTTCTATATGACCATATATGCCAACCCAAAATAATTTACCTAACAAAACAGTCTATCATTGTCAAAGGGGAGCAGAAATTTTTCCATGACATAGAAAGGCTGAAAGAATTCATGTATATTAACACAGATCTATAGTGAATACTTGAATCAATAAAAAGGACAAAAGATATAAATAACTATACCCAAGGGGTTATAGAAAGAAAACAAAGAAAAGCATAATTACAGAAACACAAAAATAGGATCAAGAATGCAAACCAACTAAAAATATGTAAATACACATTTTCCAATAATAATTCTAAATATCAGTGGTCTAAATTCTTCATCAAAAACATAGGCTAGAACAATTGACAAGGAAGAAAATATTTTTTTTGTCCTCAAGAAACTCACCTCATCTTCAAGGGTAGGCACTACCTTAGGGTGAAAGAATGGAAAAAAAAATATTCCAAGCAACTGGCAAAGTAAGAAGGAATCAGGTGTTACAATTTTAATAGATGACAAAATACACTTCATATTAAAATATAATCACAGGAAAAATTGACCAAAAAGCCATTCCAGTCATGAATATATATGCACCAACTCTGTTGTACCTAATTTCATAACAAGAGTATTGCTTTGAATAAAGAACATTCCTCCCAAGCATCAAAGAATACACATCCTGCTCAACACCCATGGAAGTTTCTCCAAAACTGACCACATACTGGGACATAAAATGAACTTGACATGTATAAAAAATTGAAATAATTTCATGCATTCTATCAGACAACTGTGATAATCGGACCAATCTGATAACAGCAAAAGAAGTAAGCATATGAACTTACTGAAATTGAACTAAACACACTACTGAATGGTGAATGGGTCAAAGATATAATTAAGAAACAAATAAAAGTATTCCTGGAATTAAGTGAAAAGGATAATACAATACAACAAAACCTGTGCAAACATTTAAAAACAGTGCTAAGAGGGAAGTTTATAGGTCTGAGCCTATATTTAAAAGAAATCAGAAGGAGCACACATAAATATGAATAACTTAATAGTACAGTGCAAGACTATGAAAAGCCTAGAACAAACAAAACTCAAACCTAGTAGAAGAGAAGAAATAGCAAAAATCAGTGCAGAAATTATTGAAATGGAAACAATGAAAACAAGACAAATAATGTCTAATACCAAGATGGAAAGACACTTAGACCAGTTAAGCAAGACAAAAATAAATCCAAATTAATAAAATCAGAGATTAATAGGGAGACATCACAACAACACAAAACAACCAGATTATAATGGAATACTTTAAATATGTATACTCTAGTAAATTTGAAAATCTAAAAGAAATGGATGAATTTATAATTTCATGGAAACAAGAAAAGTTAATCCAAGAAGAGATCCACAGCTTCAGTAGAACCATAGGAATTTTGGAAATTGAAACAATAATACAAATCCCCAGGACAAACAAAACCCCAGCCCCGGGTGGATTCAATAAAAAATTCTACCAGATATGATTTTCAAAGTAAGTCTACAACTAATACTTCTTAAATTATGAAAAAGACGGAAAAAGAGGGAGAATGCTCAAACTCATTCTATGAAGACAGTATCTCTCTAATACCAAAACCAGATAAAGACACATTATTGTCTTTTATAAGAAGAAAATTATTCACCCATCCTTAATGAACATAGAGGCAAAATCCTCAACAAAATACAAACCATGTACAGACACGGATTAAAAAGATCATCCGCCATGATTGAGTCAGTTTTATTCCAGTGATATTGGGATTGTCCAATATACATAAGTCAGTAATTAATCATATAAATGGCATTAAAGACAAAAATCACATGGTCATCTCAATAGATGAAGAAAAGGCTTTTGTTTGACACAATCTAACATGCACACATGTTAAAAGTCCTAGAGGGAAGAAAAAAAATTTTTTAAGTCCTAGAGGGAATTTTACTGGAGCAAACAAATTCAACATAATTAAAGCTACACACAACAAACCCAAAGCCAATATTCTCAGTGGAGAGAAACTGGAAGCATTCCAATTAAATTCAGGAACCAGAAAAGGCTATCCACTATCTCTAGTCCTTTGAGATATAGTGCTTGAGACCCTTGCCAGAGCAACAAAACAAGAAAGAAGTTAAAGAGTACTAACTGAAAAAGAAGAGGTCAAATGATCACTATTTGCAAATATGATATTATAGATGAACCATTCCACAAACTTAAGTAGAAAGGTGCTATAAATGACTAATACTGTCAGTAACATGTCAGGTTACAAAATCAACTCACAAAAATCAACAGCCTTTCCATATACTACTAACAAGCAATCGGAAAATGAACTCAAGAAAACACTCTCAGTCACAATCCTCAAAAAAAAAAAAAATCTAGGAATACACCTAGCTAAAATCAATAAATATCTCTACAATGAAAATTTTATATCTTTAACAAAGATAAAGGAAGATAGCAAGAGATGGAAGGAACTATCCTTCTCAGATACTGGTAGAAGTAATATTACAAAAATGACCATCTTGCTATAAGCAATCTATGGATCCATGCAATGCCAATTGAAGTCCTCATGATGCTCTCAGAGCTAGAAAACAAATCCTAAAATTCTATGGAATCACAACAGACCCTAGAGAGCCAAAGTAATTTTGGGCATAATGCAAGAGGGATGACCATACCTGATCTCAAAGTATATTACAGAGCTAAAACAAGGTAGTAGGACAAAAACAGATAATATGAATGCATGCAGTTTCAGCCACCTGATATTTGACAAAGTTGCTGATAGCACACAATGGAGAAAAAGAACTTTTTCAACAAATTATGCTAACAAAACTGGATCTCCCACTGCAAAAGAATGAAACTGGAGAGGCTTTGGCACCATAGTGAGCGAGTTCTTGTACGGGGTGCTCAGGTGCTCAGGTTCGAGCCTTGCTTCCTAAGGTAGGAGCCCGGCGCCACTCCAGACAGGGGGACCTGCAGTGGATTGACTTTTGGGTTGCTGGATGGTTGATTTGCTGGTTTGAGGCAGAGGTGCTTGGGTTAAACCTTAAACCCTTGTAGGGTGTGGCTGTCCAGGTGGGATCGCCCTTCCCCCTCTCAGCCAGCAGAGGCTTTGGTGCCATAGTGAGTGACTTCTTGTGCGGGGTGCTCAGGTGCTCAGGTTCAAGGTTTGCTTGCTAAAGTAGGAGCCTGGGTGCTACTCCAGACAGGTACCAGAGCGCGGGCGAAGTCAAACATCCCCCCCCCCAACTGAAATTGAAGAGAAAGTATCCAAGTTGATTTTGGGGGGAGAACCTTCAGAACGGGAAGGGAATAACGACTTAGACTTCCAATATCCAATATGTAAACAAAATTGAAAGCCTGAAACCTAGGCAAGTTAACACACCATAAACAAGGAGGGGAAAGAAAGGGCATCTGAAGGAGGCAAGCAAAGCAAGCCTTCAACACAGTGAAAAGACATTTGTGATTTGAATCACAAAAGGGAAACCCACATGCCAGGGACACGAGGAAGGAACAACATGGGAAAGGTGCAGGATAATCCTGCATCAAGCTCTACCAACCCTGTATGAGATAGCTACAATGGGATCCCCCTTGAGGTGACCCAAGAAACAGATCTTAGAGGAATAATTGCAGACCTATGCAGAGAAATTAAAGATAATAAAGAATTCAGAGAACTAGAGAGAATGAATAACTCAAAAAGGACCTAGAGGGATACAATGACAAACTTCAGAAAGAACTAAAGGAAGAGATTGACAAACTCCAGAAAGAACTAAAGGGAGAAAAAAAACAAACTCCGAAAGGAAGTAGAAACACTGAAAAAGGAAGCCAACCAACGAAGTAAGGAGCACCAAGAAGAGATGGAGAAGCTCAAAAAGGAAATGGAAATACTAAAGAAAACACAGGATGAAATGAAAAAGTAAATAGAACACTCATCCAATCAAGAAGAAATCAAAGGAAAAATCCTCAGAAATAGAACGGAGGAAGCAGAACAAAGACCCACAATCTCTTTTCTGACCAACCTGGAACATAGACATCAACAATAGGTAGGAAACAGAGGAGTCCATGGATGCCACGTGAAAGCTACACATATTTAATACATTCAAAGGTCGCAAGGCAATAGGGTTAATACTCTATTGTAATGTAAATACCCCATGTCATTCTCCACATAATCTGTCATTTTAAATAATCCTACAGCAATGAAAAATCACATCTAATCAGAGGGCATAAAAATTTTAAAAGCTGACACTAAATGAAAAATGCAATATTCACTCATTTCACAAAATATTAAATTTCTCTCTATTACAACTCTATCGTTTAAAAGAAATCAAATATAGAAGATATAGAATAATTAAATAAATAACTAAATGAAGTGGTATTTGAGTACTAGCAATTTTCACATAGTTCACTTGGTATCCCAATCATAAAGTCATTTGACATTTACTACAGTAAGGAAATTGCTATAATATTTACTGAAACAGACCATGGTATAAATATTTTCATGTCTTTGTCCTTATTTACTTAAGACCTCTCACCTGGGACCCTCCGTCATCCACTCAAACCAACCTGGTTGGCTACAATACTCCCTCTCTTCACATTCCAGGGCTCTTTGCTTTGCTCCAGACAGGAGACCAGAACAGGCTTACACCTAGCAAGACCTGTGTATGAGGAAGAGACACAACATCCTTGCTGGATTCCTTAGGAAAAAAAATACTGGATTTCTCACCCAGTACTCTATTTCAATGATAATAGACAGGAAAAGATATAAAGATATGGCTCTACAAATTATTTACTTTTTATTCTGACAGACACTTTTTGTACATGGGAATTTTTTCTGTCTTCATATGCTGAGTTCATCACTGATTCAAATACAGCTATGAAAATGCAACTTTAAGATTTTGGCAGTACAATGTACTAATACATTATGTATTATGTATTATGTATCATGTATTAATGGGTTGCTAAAATTTACACCAGAATTAAATGAAAATGAGTAATTCCTTTAACAACTGGAAATGAAATGTTCAAATATGAACATGGTCATCTCCATGCCCAGACATTCCCCAAACACTATTTTTTTAAGAATCTAGATTTACTTAGCAAAACAAACATGTTTACAAAGTGGACTCTGATGTGTCAAAGTATGCAGTATCATAAGAAATTCTCAAGAAAAATCTCTTCACCTACAGATACCAGATGGCTATAGTTCTCCAACATCACCCCCTTGTACAAAGCCCTCTGAGATGAATCTAAGCATTCCCATTCCTCTTGGGAGAAGTCTATGGACACATCTGTGAAAATTACTGAATCCTGCAGCATCCACTCCCGTGCCTGCCACACCCACTCCAGTAACGCCTGTGTAAACAATATGAGAAATCATATTCAAGGCAGGCGGGGGAGCAATGTCCTACGGGGCTGGACCCCCTGGAGGTCCCTGGCAGAACACTCGGCTAAGAGCACTCCCGAGATTGAGATGCTTTCCTAGGATCTTACGTTTTCTGGTGTTGGACTTAGCATAACACTGAGCACAAAAAGATCTTTTCTTAAAGCCAGCTTATAGATACAAAATAAACTATTTGAATGTGTCAAGAACTGGCAATTAAAATGCCTCTCTTGGGCACAGGGCTTTTTCCTGGCAGCAAGAATTTTCTGCAGATCCAAAGTAAAAAACAGACCTTTCTCCTTAACAAACAATGTAATGCAAGCTGTTAATATATATGGCAAGGTTAAAACTTGCTTCAGATCAAGAAAACAAAATAATTGCATGACAGTAATGTTCTTGCCTTACATGAGTGTCCTTAAAGAAAACAGATTCCAGTGGTAAAAATGTATGATGAAAAGACATCTCTTCATTAAGGTTAAAACAAAAATTCCCCTTAAACCTAAAAATAAAAGAATTCCTTTTTCCTCTGGTCCTAGACAAAGAGGTAGATAAGACATTCCTCTTGTTAAAGCCTGGGTTCTAACACTCCCAGTAAAGCAAGATAGAGACTAAGTCTCCTTACACCAGCCACTTATCTGACAAAAACAACGCTGTTAGCTGGAGCAAACAGTGGGACAGCTCTTAGTTCTCAGTAAAAATTTAAACCTTAGATTAGCAGTCAGAGTTAGAAAACTAATAGCTAACTTAGGACATTATAGGAATAAGGTTTTTACTTCAATAGAAACTTAAAAGCAACTATTAACTTTAGGATGTATTTACTCTAGCCTCAGAATGGAGACATAAGACCAATATCTGCTGCTAAAGAACTTTGTAGTTACTACTCTGTGAGCTATGACTTTTCAATTATGACTTGTCTTCTTAGATGTTATTTCCTCAGTAAAGGTTGTCTTAAGATTTCTACATTTTACTTCAAAGAAAGTTCATTTCCTAACTAAACTTTGTGATGTTTTAGTTTCCTGCTCTGAGTGCTCTGAGCTTTCCAGTTAATGTGTAAATCTTGACTTTTTTACCTACCTATGTAATTGTAAAGCTTTGCCAAATCCTTTGTTCTGCCCTCTCCCAAAGACCACTATATAATCACTGCCCCAGTTCAATAAAGCTGCTGTAGATTTGGAAAACTTCTCTTAGTTTTTCATTTCTGCACACCGTTCAAACTTCCCTGTGTTCTTCCTGCCAAGAGGACTCCCCAGAAACCCACGACCCCCCGAGGAGGGCTAGCCGGTAGCAGAATCCTAAAATTAGAAACATAAGATGGACCATGAGCCTTGGACAGGGTACTGGACTGACCATAGGGAAAAAAGATAATTAGTAAACAAGTTCTGAATAGATGAGCAACCTGAATTATTCAAAATGATTATTTCTTAGTGTAGTACCTCTATATAATGGGCCTACAGACTCTGAAAAAAAATCAGATCCTCTAAATTTATGTGCAGACTAAGATTTTAAGGAAGATAGCACATAAAATTAAGCCCTCAACATAGGAATTTCAATTCCCCCTGATATGTGTAGTATACAAAAACAGCTGTATATATTTATCTGAAGTAAAGTCACACTGATTCATAAGTATGATTCAGAAATTTGAATGTTTCTAACCATCAACTGCAGACCTAGGAAAAGAATAAATTTAGTGGGCTGAAGAGATGGCTCAGCAGTTATGAACACTGACTACTCTTATAGAGGACCTGGGTAGATTTCTAGCACCCATATGGTGGCTAACAACCATCCAGTACCAGGAGATCCAATGTCCTATTCTGACCTCTGTCAACATTTCAGGGTACACTTGCACTCATGAAGGCAATATACTCATACATGTAAAAAATAAATAACTTAAAAAACATAGATTTTGACTTAACAGGATCTGTGCCTGGGCCTGACTTGTCTCTTTCCTAACAAGTATTCCAGTGAGGCCAAGGCCACAGGTACAAATATACATTCTCCAGCAGCACAGAGCAGAACACGAGCATAAGAATAAAGGAAGATTGAAGTAAAGGTATTATGGACTCTGTGTGCTCTCCAAGAGCAGCAAGAAGAGGAAAACCATCATTTCATATATTTTCTATAAGATTCATATAAGGTAGAAATTATAGAAACATTATAGCCTAAAGTATTCTATTTTTATACAACTTCTCATTTTATACTCATTTACTTACCTAAAATTTATCTAAAAGGAACACACTGACCAACTTATCCATGCAACAATAAGAGAACTTTGAGAAGTTTCCTTACTGCAGAGAGTAATGAAAACAAGTAATGAAATCAAGATCCAAAACTTAATGAACAAAAGTCATGTAAATACAAATAGTTACCAAAACAGATACATTTGTATCAAATGTGTGATAAACAAGGCTCTCTCTTCTCTGAGATACAAAGCACCAGTAATGGTGCAGTACTGTGAGCTAAGTTTGAAAAACAAACACCAACAGAAGAAAAAAGCCTGCTTTAGAATCTCCACCTATAAAACTTAGTATTTATCAAACTAACATAAAAAGTTTCTTGATCCAAGGGAGGGACAAAAACTACCAGTGTTGAAGGGAGGGATTCTGAATTAAATGTCATGTTTCATGTGCTTCAGTGTTTAAATTACCAGGAGAAATTTTATTTCTAATAAATCCAAAACAAATACCTACAAAGTAATGAGTTTAGAGCAGAGAATCTGAACTTCAGTACTTTGTTTGGGTCCAGACAGGAGAACATTTCTGGTTTAAACACAGTAAGATCTGTGGATGAGAAAGAGGTACAAATACTTGCTGGATTATTTTGAAAATCCTGGAATTCCTAGTTTAATACTATGCTCAATTAATAACACCCAGAAAAAAGAGATGACACTACAAAATTTCTCAATCCATATGCCTTGAAAGAAAATGAATAGAAAAAAATTAGGCCTGAAAATAAAAAAAAAAACTGTAACATTTTAAATACTTCAGAAAAAGTAACAGCACTGAGAAAAAAATTAACTAAATACATGTTTACAATAATTACTATCGATAATAAAATAGATGAGGCTAAATATTATTTTGTAATCAAAATTTTATTTAAAATATATATGTATATGTATTATTTATCTTGTCATAATACTAAAAGAATACATTATTTACCATACACCATTAAGTACTCAAGATTTTACATAATTTTGGTTGGAGAGATGGCTCAGCCATTACAAGCACTGGCTGTTCTTTCAGAAGACCTGGCTTTATATCCCAGCACCCACACGGCAGTAAACACTCATCTATAACTCCATGGAGTCCAACACTCTTCTTTCCTCCACAGGCACTGCACAACAAGGGTGCACTTACCCACATGCAGGCATAACACTTATCCACATAACATAAAAATAATGAAAAAAATTTTTTAAAGGATTTTACACAATAATGTATTTCAATATATTCAAACATTGAGGATGTTGCTAGTCCATATTACAGATATACTCAGACACATTTTAAGTGGTCCACATAGAATGGCCTTCATTAAATATAATCCTTCTCTTTCTCAAAACACTGTAACCATTCACAAGACACAGGGATAACCTGTTAAAGTGAATTCAACAAAAAGACCAATTCCTCTGGCAAAAACAAGAATGCTGGTCTTTCCATTTTCCCAAGGCTAAGAGAGTTTTCTAGTAAAATTTCCTCAAATCCAAATTCTAGGCAGTGCTAGAAGGGCACTGCCCAAGACCTGCAGCTTTAGTCATCTGTTCACAACATGGACGTTAGAGTTTTGAACTGGTATCAGAGTGTAATCATCCTTCTTCAGCTGTTTTTCATGGGACTAATTTACAAAGGACATTCTGTGGCAATTTTACAACCTCCACTGTAAATAATAAACCTGAAAATTTAAGCATTAAGTTTCTTTCCTCTGATGTTATCCGGAGCTCCACCATGTGCACACACTCCAATTTGGGAGGCCCTGAAACCTGGCATATGGCTACTTCAAATTCTTTCCCCAATGTGGTCCTTCAGTCATGTCACAGACTTCTTTTTTTTTTTTATGTCACAGACTTCTAAGGCTATGAGCTGACTCTTCTTTCCCTAAGGAGATGCTCTCATGCCCCATCACTGTTCTTTCTCAAGGGAGGAAGAGACCATAAGGTCCTCATATAGGACACTCCTGGGGGCCCATCTCCAAAAGTTCCTGAAGCATCTATTCCTGGGTCTTCTGGGGTCTGAGCCTCCAGAAGGTCAGTAACAGCAACAGACTATCCTGCTCAGTGCAGTGTTTTCACACAAGCAAGCCAGTTCAGGCTGCCACTGGCCTGTAGCTACCTAGTAACCAGGATTCTAAGTTCTCTTTCCACTGATGTCATAGAAGTGAGGTCACTTCCTGGGGTCCTCTACCGTCAGCCTCTTTCTCACACATGACTTTATCTAAGGCTACATGAGCTGCTGACCACCCTCCTTTCTCCTTTCCATGTGGACAAGGGGCACAGTTCCATCAGCATGTCCAACACACCACACCCAGCACACTGACCTGGGAGCTCTGTCTTCAATAGCCCCTCAGTTGTGAGGAACCCAATTTCCAACTCATCCTACCCATGCCTAGTATCAACAGACCAGTCACTTTCTTCACAGGGTCTACCCAATCTCCATACCTCAGCCCTGAAGATGATTCTAGCATGTGTTTTGTAGTATGTCATCAGGTGTATAGAACCACAAATTCCTGTGTTATCTGGGAAGCCCCAGGGCCCGTGTTACATGAGGTGAAGAAACAATTAGTCCCCCATGCCAGCACACTTTTATTCACATGTTCAGAAGCACAAAACAGGTCAATATCTCACAAGTTCCCAGTAAAGTTTGAGTGCAGAATGCCTTAGTCTTTACCTCAGCATTAGGGTTAGGCTCGCATTAGTATTGGGTGTGTGGTGGTAAGTTTTGTGGTGTCACATGGAGAAACCATATTCACCTATGTTCAGTTTTGCCTTTCACTTAAATTAGCAGGCTGGGTCCCTCCTGTCTTTTTTCCATGCTTTGTAGCATTACCTTCTTTTGACGGGTGGATATTGAGCATCATGCAGGTATTGATAACTGACCATGGAACCTCTGCAAGAGTAAGAGCACTTCTTACTCTTGCAGAGGTTCCAAACCTACCGATTCCTCTCTTAGCCCCAATGTTTGTTGACTTAAGCCAATTAATGTGTGGCACTTGGTAGAAGCACTATCCCATAATCAAACCATCACAAAACACAGGTAAATGGAGAGTCTCTTGGATTCTCCTAGAGTTCTGGGAATGGTATTCCTGAATGGACTTAATAATCACAAAATGTAAATGACAGTGACCTCATCCTCTAGGGGCTGGAATTGTGTGACCCCTGCCACCTCAATCCCTCATACCACAATCTGTCAGTGAAACAACCCTCTGAACTGCTGGGTCTTCATTGCTACTGGACCTTATGAAGGAATTCCCAGAGCTCTTTCAACCTCTCACACCCAGTACCCACCAAACACACAAACTGGGAGAACAGATGGTGCCTTGTGAGCTCAACAATAAATAGAGGCCATTACCTTTCACTGAGTTTGGTGTAATATCCTCCTCCCCTGCCCTGAGGTAGTACTACTTATTCCCTCTTTGACCCTAGCTCCTGCATAGATAAACAAGTGAATATTATTCATCTGTTGCAACAACTAAAAATTCTGTAGGGCCTGGTGGTGTCCTCCTTTGATTCCAGCATTCAGGAAGCAGAGACAGTTGGATCTTTGTGAATTCAAGGCTAGCCCAGTCTACATAATGGGTTCCAGGCCAGCTGGAGTTACAGGGAGACCCTGACACAAAAAGGCCAAAGAAAAATCCCAATAAACAAAAATTCCTTCATTTATAATGGGATAGACAGAAATAAAGGACAGTCTGTTAAATTGCAGTATGGCTATTTATCTAGGGATTGACATGACAGTTGCCATCTTAAGGCAGAGTAGATATGGTGACCTACAGGAGACCTTGAATAATGATCATGGCAATGAAGTAAAGAAAACTACAGCAGATATCTAGGTCTATGATAATAGACTGGAACTGGGGTTGTTTTTGTTTTTGTTTTTTTGTTTTGTTTTGTTTTGTTTTTTTCACCATTCCTGGAGGTACTGCAATACTAGGTCGATGCTCCTACTTCCAAAAATCCATTTAATATATTGTCCTCGGATAGAGGACGTATCAGATATTAAACTGATAAGAACAGATACTACACTTGATCTTAGCCAAAAGGCCGAGAAGCGATAGAATGGAACTGTTAACATTCCTCACAGGACTGTCATTAACTACTCCACTAAGTTTCTGATCAGAACTTCCTTTAAAACTACACATAGTGGATAAAAGATTCAAAAGGATTTTCTGGTGGTACAACTGTCTAAGAATCATTAGTGCTCTCTACATAATCCCACAATAAACTCATTTATTCACTCATCTGGAATTGAGAGGATCTTTCTTGACTCTATTGTGTCCCTCCAGTTTTGGGATCAGTAGATACTTCTTGTGGGATGGAGCAATGGCTCAGAGGATAAGAGCACTGGGTGCTCTTGCACAGGACCCGAGTCTAATTCCCAGCACCGACATGGAAGCTAACAATCATCCTAACTCCAGTTCCAGGGGAATCTGATGCCCTCACATACGTGCAGACAATACACTCATACACATAAACAGATGTTTCTTGTATGAGTCTCCTGAGGAAAGTTATGAGACCTAAATAAGCAAAGTATGTCAGCCACAAAAAAATTTGATTTTTCTCAGTAAACTAAGGCTGACGTCAGAGAAGTACAGAATAAAGCAGTGGAGTACTGAAATATAGGAAGATTAAAAACAAAAAACAGGGATGGAGAGAGGATGGTTAGTATTTACTGGGGTGACCATGGAAGGAATAACTTACTATGTTCTAAAGAATAGTAGTAAACACATACTCAAAATTTAACTTCTTAATATATCAAAATAGCTTTCAAAGAGACTTTGAATGTTCTCAGTACAAACAATATATGCCTGAACTGATAGATTTACCAATAACTTTTATCGGATCATTATATATCACATAGGTATACTGCGAAACCACATTATTCTTTATAAATGTGAGATATTACCATATGAGTTAAAATATACATTATCAAATTAGTATTAAAAGAAGCAAAAATTTCTACATGTATCAACAAGGAAAGTATTACTACCAAGACTTACAGGGGAGTTAGACTCAACCAAAAACACCAAGCTGTTATAGAAGGTCTTCTGAGCAGCATCCAAGTCCTACCACTCCTACCAGTTGAAGTCCACAGCTACATCTTCAAATGATACCAAGCCACAAAATGACACATTTATCTTCTACCCAAGTCCTTAGCCTTGGGAAAAGAAAATGAAAACTCCCCATTTCTATTTATGTGTGTCTTATTAGTGTCTTATTTGAAGGTGCCACTTGACTTGTGTTTTATACTTTAGGAGAAAGAAAAATCAATACAATCATCTCAACTCTGTATTAATGTAGTGATTTAAGAAAGTATGACCAACAAGGTTTATAAGGAGTTATAACAGAAACAAAATCTGGAGGACACATGTGCAAGGTCTATGTTAGTAAAGCAAGAAAAAGGTATTTAAACCAAGCCACATAAAAATATTTAATCTGTGGAAAATAAAGAACTTAATCAAAAAGGAAATATTGGTGATGGAGGCACAGCACTGTGGCATGGTGCTTGGAGAGGAGGTGAAAGGCAGTAAGTTCAAACCCTAGTACCTATAGTAGAAGTCCCATTCTTCAACTGTTGGTCACAATTGACATACGGAGTGATGCAGATGGGCGTGAAAAAGTTGGGAAACAGTAAAAGGTTTCTGAACATGCAACATCCAAAAATTAATTTATTATCAAATGCAAAGTGAACACAAGGATTTTCTGACAACACTTGCTAGTGATCCACCGGTCAATTCCACTGCAGAATTTATTGTGAGCATGCAACATGCTTACTTCATACTTAGTATCCCAGAGTGCCAATGAACTCAGAGCCTCTATGTCTGGCTCCCAAGTGCTAGGATTAAAGCTATACATCACCTGATGCAACAATATTTAAACAACAGCAACAAAAATCTTATTGCACTCAACATTTGTTTGGTATATCTTGGTCAGAGAGTAAACTGCTAAATTTTTGTTGTTGCTCTTTCCCTCCATCTCTCCCTCCCCCTCTCTTCTCTTTTTTTCTTTCTCTTTCCTTCTTCCTTTCCTTCTTTCTTTTCTTTCCTTCTTTCTTTTTCTTTCTTCCTTTCCCTCCTCTCCCCTCCTCTCCTCTCCTCTCCCCTCCCCTCCCTTCCCCTCTCCTATCCTCTCCTCTTCTCTTTCCTCCTTCACTCCCTCACTCTCTTTTTGAGGCAGGTACTTTCTGGTAGCCCAGGCTCAAAGTCAGACATCAGCCTGCCTTTCATTTCTAAGTGCTAGGATTAAAGGCATGTGCCATCATGCCTGTCCTAACTGCTAAATTTTTGCAAAGAAATTTGAGAATCATTTTGTAGTCCTAGTTCCAATAGAACTGTTAATTTATCTGCATTGTTTTTAAATGACATTTTACCTATCATAATCTATCAAACGGTATCATTACCTTTTATGTTCCCTGCTCGTTTTTCTTCAGGTTTTGGAAATTTTTCACTTTATCTTTGGAGGTATCAATTTGATTATCATCTGCCTCAAAGAGTGTTATTCTTACATTTTCTTGGTTTAAAGAAAAATTAGGCATTCTTCCAATTTGGTAGACACTTTCAGTCATTCATTTTGATCTAATTTCTTTTTTTAATTTAATTTAATTTAATTTAATTTTTTATGTGTATGAATGTACTGTCTGCATGTAGGTCTGTGCACCCGTGTCATGCAATGCCGCAGAGGTCATCGGATTACCCTGGAACTGGAGTCAAAGACAGTTCTCAGCTGCCATGTGGGTGCCGGGGATTGAGCCCGGCTCCTCTGCAAGAGCAGTCGGTGCTCTTAACCACTAGGCTATCTCTCCAGCCCCTTATTTCTACAATTTCAATTTTTATGTTTGTCCTCTCCTTTTCTGTGACTGTTTTCAAGGTTCTATTTTGTTTTGTTATACTGTTGTCATTCCATTAAATAGATAATTTCTGTGGCTCTATCTTAATGTTTCAATTAAAGGTGGGGCTGGAAGGGTGGCTCAGCAACAAGGACCACTGGCTGCTTTTGCTAGGACCCTGATATTGGTTCCCAGCATCCACATGACAGCTCTCTTCTTTGGGCTTTGCACATTCAGGTGCACTGACATGCAGGTAAAATGCGCATACACATAAAAATAATATCAAATCCCAAAAGGTTGAACTGAACCTTTTGATTTCTTTCTCTTTCTTAGGTTCTTTTTAATCATTTTAACTTCTCTGCTGAGGTTTCTTATACAATTTCTTCATTATAATCACTTACCTTTACTCCAATGACACCCTTATATTGGCTCCTTCCAAATTCTTATGCACTAATTTTCACAAGTTAAATATCTTAGAAATAATTTCTATCACCCGATTTTAATCCTTTTTTTTTGGGGGGGGGTCTTTTTGAGACAGGGTTTCCCTGTAGCCCCAGCTGTCCTGGAATTCACTATGTAGACCAGGTGGGCCTTGAACTCACAGAGATCCACCTGCCTCTGTTATTTGTAATGGTAACTCAAAATCTTTTTGAATGTGTTGTCTATAAGAACTGAAGTACATGTCTTAGTTTTCTACGGGAGGGTAGTACAAGAAATCAGCGCCCATACATTAATCATCTTGCAATGGCTGGTCACCTCCAGTGCCACAGAAAAAGCAAAAATTGTAGAAAAGAGCCTCACTTCCACTGCAGACCACTCATAAAGCACTATTCCCACCCATGAAGATCAGTTTTGTCATTGTCAGTTTTGACTGACAAATCATCTATTAAATAGTACTCCTGTAAATATTGGTGCACTGGGGATTATTTTGGAACATATATTTTGTAGAGACACAAAAATATAAACTATAGCATATTTGATACATTTTTCTATCCCTATACATGTCATATATATATATATATATATATATATACACATTTTTTTTAGTCTTTTTGAGACAGGGTCTCCATGTAGCCCCAGCTGGCCTGGAACTCACTCTTTAGACCAGGCTGGCCTTGAACTCACAAAGATCCACCTGCCTCTGCCTCCCAAGTGCTAGGATTAAAGGCATGCACCACCAAGCCTGGCAATGTCTCATATATTTTTAAATTACATACTAAAGACCATAAGTAAGAGTTACAAATATTAGTCTAGAGAGACAGCTCATTAGCAGTTAAGAGCCCTGGCTGATCTTACAGAGAACCAGGGTTGGGTTCCTAGAACACACATAAGCACTAACAGTTGTCTTATAGCTCTAGTTCCAGGGAATAAGACAACTTCTTCTGGTCTCCATGAGAACTGCATGACACAGGTACACCTACTGACATGCAGGCAATACACTCATACACATAAAATAAAATAAAATGTATCTTGGAAGTCAGAAGAGGGCATGGGATCCATCCTCTGTATGGTTGTTAACCACAACGTGGGTGCTGAGAATCAAAGCCAGGTCCCCTGAGCTAACTCTCTAGCTGAGCTAACTCTCAATCCCCTATAATAAAATATTTTAAAAAGAGTTACAAATATTGTGGGTTTGCATCTTAGTAACGATTAAGGTTGTAGCTTAGATCCCAATGTCCAAATACCTCTGATGTTGTTGGCATATGCTATTTATTTTCATAATCCACTAATGTTTACTTAAATGGAAAAACAGTATTTTCCTTCCAAATCATGCAGTTACTCTGAAAAGCCATGGTGGTCCTTCTTCTAAGCCCAATACCCAAGTTAAAGAAAACTCTGATGTGCTATGACAGACATGGAATTATCAAAGCCATCCTGGGTGGGGTGGGGGGGTTACACTAACTACAATATAGAGGGAGCTTCCTTTTCAAGTCTTGTGTTCAAATATTACCAAACTTACCTTCTGAGCCTTGAGGACCTTTTTAATACTTTAATATTCTACAAAGAAAAAAAGGTAAAAACCCAATACCTACATCACAGATTTGCTCTATAAAATGAAGCATGATGAGAACTCCAGACGGTGCCCTGGCAATACTGTCAAAACTAATAAAACACTTATTTTCTACTGAACAACTATTTACTGCCTCTACAAGAACCTTCTTATAATTTGGCCACCTAATATGTTCACATATAATGTGGGATTTTAGTTTGAATTTCTCAGGCAAATAACTCAAATACATTTTTTAATTTTTCTGAAGTCAGATCTTGTTTTCCTCAAGTCAGATCTTACTTTCTAGAATGCCCACTATTATATAACAGGCTGTCCACATAAAATAACTGACTGTTCTAAATTGGAGTCCACGGACGCCACACTCAAATCCTCTTGTCTCTTTGTTACAAATGTTGATGCAGGCTAGACCCACCTTCAGAAATGGAGTATAGATTGGCAGTCTAATCTTTGGATGATACTTTTATGTATTGAAATGTGATTTACACAGGTGATTGAGATGAAGGTACAACTCAATTCACTCTACCTACCTACCAATCAACCACCTCAATTTTCCCATTTCTCTTTCAACAAGAGTCCCATTGCTTCCTAGGTAGAAGGATGCACACAATGCTTTTGGGTCTAAGGTTTGGTTTGGGGCCATCAAAGAACTGGAAGAGCTGGAGGTGGTGGCACGCACGTTTAATTCCAGCAAAGGCAGGTGGATCTCTGTAAAATCAAGGTAAGCCTGGTTGAGATTACAGGAGAGTCTGTCTGAAAAGAAACAAATGAAAAAGATTTGCTCACCTTTAGAAGCATTCCCTCAGGTCATAGCTCAGGACCGGCTGAATGAAGTGAGGGGAAGGAATCCCATCCTGCTTCTGTCATAAATATCTCTGGCAGCCCAAGACTCCTAACATATTTGTTCTCCTGTGTTCCCACATTGACATGCCAACCCAACTTTCTGTCTATGACCATAATTTGCAGCCATTAGAGAGGTGGGGACAACAGCTAGTCTTCTGAGTTTTATAGGCATCTCAGAGGGCAACCTGCTTGTTTAGGTTCTGCTTATTTATTCTTTGCCATGGTGCACTGATTAGTTTTTGTCAACTTTACACAAACTAGAGTCACCTAAAAAGAGAGAACCTCAACTGAAGAATTTTCTCCATTGGATTAGCCTATGGCCATGACTATTATTTTCTTAATTGCTAATTGATATAGGAGGGCTCATCCCCCTATAGTCAGTGCCATCCATAGGCAGGTGGGCTTATGCCCACAAGAAAGGGAACAGCAAGCCATGGGAAGCAAGCTAGAAAATAAAGGGCATTCCTCCATGATCTGGGCTGCTGTTTCTGACTCTACGTTCCTGCCTGAGCTTTCCCTGGTGATGGACTGTAATCAGGATGTTTAAACCAAATAATCCCTTTTAACAAAAGCACACAGGAACCCACAGTGATGTCAAATCCCAGGAAAGAGAACAGCAGTCTGTGGCCCATTCTCTTAATTCTGCAGAGTTTAACTTTGTCTCGATCCTATACACAGGGCAGTGTTCCTCAGACATCTATCCTTGGGACTTTCTAGGCTGATGCAATAACTAGGCTGGGCAACTGCCATTTCTCTGGAAGAAAAACTCTTGGGACTTGGAAGACTTTGAATAGAATTTTGCTAAACTGCCCAGGTTGGCCTCTAATTTGTCATCCTCCTGTCTGCAAAATGAAGACTATAGTCATGTATACTGTCCAAATGAAAAATAGACAATGTGCTTATGTGTGGGACTATACAATACATTTGGAAATGTTTCCCTGGATTTATTTAATTATGTTTGTTTGTTTGTTTGTTTGTTTGTTTTTGTCTTTTTGTGACAGGGTATCTCTGTAGCCCCAGCTATCCCAGAACTCGATATGTAGAACAGGCAGCCCTTTAACTCACACAGGGGAGAGAGATTCCCCTGATGTAAAATTGCTATGTCAGAAGGAAGAGGGTGGCAGTCAGACTGAGCCTAGATTTCTTCACTTTCCCAAATCCCTCCCCTTAACCTTATTTTGTACTGCCTGGGATACCCTCCCTGAGTGGGCTCCCCTCTCTCCTCCAGCAGGCTTTTAAAACTGTTTACCACAATTCTTGGCACTGGGGGGTTGGAAATTTTCAACATTTTTTCCTCCCTAGGTGGAGCTTGCTAAAAGAAACTTGCGAACTGCCCCAGGATGGGAATATTTAGTGCCATAGGTGCAGGAAGCCGATCTTTGTAAAGAAGATCCCTGGCCTGGAGAGTTGGCTCAATGGTTAAGAGCAGTGACTACTCTTGCAGAGGACTGGGAATTATTACCAGCAACCAGAGGAGTGTAACAACAGTCCATAACTCCAATTCCAGGGGATCCAGCACCCTCTGCTGAACTCATTGGTCACTGTATGACAAGGGTGCACTTACATACATGCAGGCAGGGTACTCATATACATAAAATAATAACACAATATAATATACATATTTAAAAGGGAAGGTCACCACCCGATCAGTTACATTTGCACTAACTCTCCCTCAGTCAGTCAACGAGCTATCACACCCTTACTGAAAACTGATTCTCCCTCACCCCAATGCTAACAATGGCCAATAACTCCTTAGCCTGGGAGATGGCTTTGTGTCCACCTCTCCCCTCCATCTAGACTTTTTGGCCTTGAGAGTCAAACGTCTTGAGCATGCTATCACAATCACTATTAGTTTTGCAGACAGCTGTGATGTTACTCCTAGGAACTCAAGACCCACATAATGTTAGATTTTTGGAGAGGGAAAAAAAGAAGAGTTCAAAGTTAAGAAATAAGAACCAGAGCCAGATGTGCAATAGCCAAGGAATATGTACTTATCAGAATAAAAGTATACACCACAGAGGACAGATACTCAATTGCATATGAGAAGTGTCTGCCACCTAATGAATAGAGATGGAAGATTTTATTCCTTGAGCCCAGCTGAACCCCCAATACTAGCCCCCAAATCTTCCAGCATATAGATGGGGTCTTACCTCACTCTTCATCCAAAGCCCACTCACATCTTCTCCAGTTGATCTTCATCTCTGTCTGGCTGGAAGGGTCCGTACCTATATTAATACAAAAGTATGTCTCCTCTAAGGCCCTGTTTCCCTTATCTGACAGGAGATCTAGAGGGGCAGGGTTAGAAATATACACTGTTGGTGCACTGGGAAGGTTTATTCTGTGCTGAGGATCTGGGAAGAAGCCTGAGCTCTCTTGAGCTTGGACATGGTCACCCACCTAGTCATTATCCAGGACAGCACCTGCCAGGTAGTGACATGACTTCGGTAGACATTGATGAATGTAGAAACAGGTATCTCACCAACTTCTTCAGTTTGCTTCTACTCTGGGGCCTTAACCAGCAGAGCTCATGTAGAATCCAGGATGCTTCCTCTTCATCCCAAGGAGGGACCAAGGAAGAAATTATTCATTGTCATTCACTAAGGTAAAAAAGTGATAATTTCCTAATTGTTCACACACACACACACACACACACACACACACACACACACACTGAGAGGGAGGATGAGGGGGAGGACAGGATAGATCAGATGGACCACAAAGATTTCCTTCTATGGCCTGCCAGTGTCACCTGTATGCCCCTGTGGGAAAATGTCCAGTGGCACTGGAATACCTGGCACATCCAAAGTCTCCAAAAGTTTCCAGAGTATTTATTCCTGGGTCTTCTGGGGCCTGAGACTCCAGAAGGATGGTAACATCAACAGAACATCCTGTTCTGTCCAGTGTTTTCACACAAGTGAAGCAGTTCAGGCTGCCAATGGCCTATAGCTACTTGATAATCATGATTCTGTGTTCTCTTTCTGCTGAGATCATAGAGGTAAGGTCTCTTCCTGGGGTCCTCTACTCTCAGCTTCTTAAGCTTCACACATGACTTTATCTAAGGCTGCCTGGGCTGCTGATTGCCCTCCTTTCCCCTTTCCATGTGGACAAGGGGCACAGTTCCATCAGCATGCCCAATCCACTACACCCAGCACAATGACCTGGTAGCTCTGTCATCAGTAGCCCCTCAGTTCTGAGGAATCTAGTTTCCAACCTTTCCTGCCCATGTCTGTGTGCCACCACAGACCAGTCATTTTCCTCCCAGCCTCTTCCATGTCTCCCTATTGAGCCCTGAAGATGATCCTAGCATGTGTTTTATTGTATGCCATCAGGTGTATATGACCATAGATTCCTGTGTTAACTGTGAAGCCAGGGCCCATGTTACCTGAGGTATAGACACAATCAGTCCAATGTGCTTGCACACTTCTATCCACATGTTCACAGGTCAATTTCTCACAAGTTCCCAGTAATGGTTGAGTGCAGAATGGATTTGGTTTTGCCACAGGGTTAGGGTTAGGCTCACATTAGTATTGGTGATACCACATTGATACCACAACATTACCTTGTGGTAAATGTTGGGGTATCCCATGGGGAAATCATATCTGCCTATGTTCAGTTTTGCCTTTCACTTAGATTGGCAGGCTGGGTCTCTCCTGTCTTTGTACATGCTTTGTAGCATTTATTCATTTTGATAGGTGGATATGAGCATCTTATAGGTATTGATAACTGAACATGGGGCCTCTGCAAGAGTAAAAAGTGCTCTTACCTACTGCATTCTCTCTGTAGCCCCAATTTCTGAATGCAAGACAAATAGTATGTGGTGCCTTGTTATGGATGAATGATCCCACAATCACATTGTCACAAAACTCAAGTATATGGAGTGTCTCTTGGATTATTCTTAAGTTCTACAAATGATATTACTGGAAAACTTTAATAATCACAAAATGTAGATGACAGTGACCCCATCCTCTGGGATGCTGGGAATGTGTGCCTTCTGCTACCCTAATTCCTACTACAACAATCTGTCAAACAATACTCTGAAATGCTGGGTCCTCATGGGTACTAGACCCTAAGAAGGTATTCACAGATATTTTTCTTTTTTTAATAAGCGTTTTTATTTATTTAACCACTAGACCATCTGTGCTGGATAGCGTTAGTGTCAACTTGACACACCTGGGTTGAGGGAGCCTCAATTGGGGAACTGGCTCCATTGGAGTGGCCTGTGGCCACATCTATGGAGTATTGTCTTGATTGTCAAGCAGTGTGGGAGGGCCCGGCCCACAATGAGTGGTGCCACCCTGGGCAGGTTGTTGTGTACTGTATAAGAAGGCAGGCTGGGCATGAGCCAGGGAAGCAAGCCAGTGAACAGCATTCCTCCATGGCCTGTGCTTCAGCTCCTGCCTCCAGGTTCCTACCCTGAGTTCTTGCCTTGGGCTCCCTGAGAACTGTGACCCAGGAGATGTCAGCTGAATAAACCCTTTCCTCCCCAAGTTGGTGTTGGTCAGAGTGTTTTGTCACAGCAATGGAAGACAAACTAGGACACCATCTCTCCAGCCCCCACAGATATTTTTCTACCTTTCCCACCTAATACCCACCACCCAACTCCCTGCCCTTGGAGACCAGGAGGTATCTTGTCTGCAACAACAGAGAGAGAACTTCACTCAACCTACCTTTGTTTAAGTTTGGTGTGATGTTCTGCTCCCTAGCTTCCAGGTAGCATTAAAAGCTGAGGGTTTGCATTGTGAGAGGCCAGGAAAGGACATTGGTGAAATTGCAACCTTGGTTGCAGTGAAGACCACCAGGATTACAGGGGTCATGGAGAGAATCAGGCTTTGCACAAGGAGAGGGCAGAAAAGCCCATTGGTGAAGATACAGCCTCAGATTCAGTGGAGACCTCGGTGTTTTGGAGATGCTACCATGGGATAACCACCAAGGACAACAGGAGGTGTGGAATGGAGCTGGCCAGGGCCTGAAAGAAAAGCTGTTTGTACTGTTGATGACAGAGCCAGATAAGTGGTGTTACCAAAACTCTTTGGAGCACAGAAGAACCTGAGTGACTCCCAGATGTCCAATCTTGAGCTAATGTGCTGGACTAAGGTTTTGCTTAAATGTGCCCAATTCTTTCCTTTGAAATAAAACAGTACTTATCTTGTTTTTTAATTTTGCAGGAGCCCATAGTTGAGAGACTTTTAAAAGAGACTTTGAACTTTTAAGTGTGTATTTTTGAGGACTGTGTGATTTTTAAAGTTGTACTTTTTTTGTTGTGAAATTAACATCATACCTTGGGGATAAGAAACAGAAAGCTTGTAGTTTAATACTGATGTGTCTGTGAGTCATGTTGACAAGGGGTCAATAGTTCTGGATAGCTATAGTTTACTTGGCACACCTGGGTAGACAAAGCCCCTATTGGGTAATCACCTCCATTGCACTAGCCTGTAACCATGTCTGTGGGGCATTTTCTTGATTGTTGAGTGATGTGGCAGGGCCCATCCCCTGTAGGTTGTGCCACTCCCACACAGGTTATATAAGAAAAGCATTATATAAGTATTATATAAGAAAGCAGGCTGAGCATGAGCCAGGGAAGCAAGCCAGTAAGCAGCATTCCTCTAAGGCCTGTCCTCCGGTTTCTGATCCCAGCATCCTTCCCTGAGCTCCTACTTTGGGCTCCCTAATTGATGAACTGTGACTCAGGAGATATAAGCTAAATAAACCCTTCCCTCTCCAAGTTGGTACTGGTCAGGCTGTTTTGTCACAGCAATTGAAAACACACTAGAACAAATATTTAAATTTCTTTGAAATTTTATGTGTATGATTGTTTTGCCTAGATGAATATAACTACACCACATCTATGAAATGTGTGATGAGGCCAGAAGAGGGTATCAAATCCCCTAGAACTGGAGTTACAGATGGTTGTTAGCTACCATGTAGATGCTGGGAACTGAACCCAGGTCCTCTGTAAGAACAACCATTGCTCTTAACCACTGGAGACATCTTTCCAGTCCCTCACCCAAAGTTTAAAAAAAAATGTGTTTTAACAGAACACTTCAAGCCCCTACCACTAGATCAAAATTTACCCCAATTCTGATCTTCAATTCAGAGACTTATTTTCCCCAAGTTCTTAATCACTCATACTTTTATTTTCCCCAGAACTCTTATGAATATGTTAATGCCCTAAAGAAGTAATATGGGATTAATATGGGATTGACAGAGTTGTCAATCCTGTGATATGGTCATTGTCTGTTGGCTGTGAGATGATTAGCAAAGATGAGTTCTATTTTGCTGTGAGTCTCTTCTGTCTCTGCCTCTAAGGTTAGGTCCTGAGTATGTTTTCTACACTGTGAATGAATTTCTGGTTTCAGAAACTTGACTTCTTTCTTATCTCACAAGAGCAGGCTTACTCAAAGGGAACCAGGATCTGTGGATGTAGGGACAAATGGATTTTACCTGGTATATTACACCTGAAATATTTTTCTCCTTCCCTCAGTAGGAATCTATGTTTATCTATGATCAGGATATGTCTGTCATAAAATTAAAACGGATCTCTAAGAAAATTAAACAGAATATAGAAAAATATATCAGAAGTCTGTATGTCTACTGAGAAAGTATCAAGCATTAAATTATTCATTCAGTATTCACTGAGGACACTGAAATGCAAATCACTTTAATGGGAACATTTAAGAAAAGGACAAATCTACTTTAGGTAGATAAGTTTTGAAAGCTTATGTGATTTAGCAGGCACAGTGGCACACACCTTTAATCCCAGCACTTGAGGGCAGAGGCAGGCAGATGGATTTCTGAGAGATTGAGGCCACCCTAGTCTTCATGACTTCCAGGCTATCTGGGGCTCTAAAGGAGAACATGCCTCAAAAAAAAAGTTTACATGAATTGCATTAAAACAGGAATTTCAAACAACTTTTTCCTTTACTGGCTATGTGAGTTTTATCAGGAACAAACACATGGTGGCACACACCTATTATCCCAGCATTCAGAGGCTAAGTTAGCAAGACAGGGGGGCTAAGAGTTCAAGGCCGGGAGCTATGGATGCACTGCATAAACTTGGCATAGTGGCACATGTCTGTAATCACAGAACTCAGGAAGTAGATGCAGGACAATTGAAAGTTCAAGGTCATTCTACCTAACAAATTTGAGGCCAGCCAGGACTACATGAGACCCTGTTTTAGTTCAAGGCCAGCTGGGGCTACATAGTTAGACTCTCTCTGAAACAAAACAAAAAAGCATAAGAAGAAAACTTCAAATTTCTGCCCCTTAGTTTCCTATTAAAACATTGCATATTCTTCCTAATTTTTTTATGACACCATTTTTTGAAAGAAATGTTGGCATCCTTAAACATAACATGATTATAATTGGTTTTTCTCATTTTGTTGTTTATACTGTTTGTCTTAAGCTATCATTCACATATAGAAGCTCTATTTCATTCTGTTAGGACACTCCATATTCTCAAATGCTCTATTCAACTTTTCTGGCCATGATTGCATAGGCCTTAAATTCCAGCACTCAGGAGGCAGAGGCAGGCAGATCTCTGTGAGATAAGAGATCATCTCGATCTACACAGTGAGTTCCAGGCCAGCTAGGGCTACAGGAAACCCTCTACTGTCCTCTGTGGGCATTGCAGGGCATGGCTGCACTTACAAACATGCAGAAAATACACTCGCACACATAAAATAATAATTTTTTGAGACAAGTTCTTGTTGACAGGGAGTCAATAGTGCTAGATAGCTATAGTTTCAACTTGACACACCTAGGTAGATGGAGCCTCTATTGGGTAATCACCTCCATTGCACTGGCTTGTAATCATGTCTATGGGGCATTTTCTTGATGGTTTAGTGATGTGGCAGGGCCACATCAGTGTCTCCCTTTAGCCCCAGCTGGCCTGGAAATCACTCTGTAGACCAGGGTGTCCTTGAACTCACAGAGATCTGCCTGCTTCTGCCTCCTGAGTGCTAGGATTAAAGGCGTGCATCACCATACCAGGCTTAAAGACAGTTCTTAGCTGCCATGTGCTTGTTGGGAATTGAACCCAGGTCCCCTGCTAGAGCAGTAGGTGCTCTTAACTGCTGAGCCATCTCTCCAGCCCCATAAAATATTTTTTGCAAAAGAAAAAATATTTCACTTTAACATTCATTGGAGGTTCTTTCAAAAAAATTTTAGGAGATCGGGGATTTCCCCGGACCACCTGAAGCACAGAGTACCAGGGTTCGGGCTAAACAGACATTGCCCCACCCCCACCCTGGCCAACTGGGATTGCCGAGGGAGTGTCCATGTGGATTATTGGAGAACCTTTCAGAACAGAAAGAGAAGAGCGAGTTAGACTTTCAATAGAAAGCCTAAAACTTAGACAACACTCCAAAAGCAAGGAGGAAAGGAGAAAAACAAATCAATCAAGCAAACAACAAAGGCATCTGAAGGAGGCAAGCAAGGCAAGCCTTCAACACAGTGAAGAGGCATTTGGGATTCCCATTGGAATACAGGCCAAAGGAAAACCAACAGGATAATTCCACACCTTACCAACCCTGTGGAAGATTCCTACAGTGAGATCCCCCTGGGGATGGCCCAGGACACAGATATTAGAAGTACAATTGTGGACATACTCAAAGAAATCAAAGACTATAAAGAACAAGACAGAAAACTAAGAAAAGAGAATGAAAAACTCAGAAAGGACCTAGAGAGAGAGAATGACAAACTCCAGAAGGAAGTGGAAACACTGAAAAGATCTGATGGTGAAAAAGATAAAGAAACCAACCAGCGAAGCTAAGAGCTACAGGAGGAGATTGAGAAGCTCCAAAAGGAAATGGAAATACTAAAGAAATCAGAAGATTAAATGAAAAAGGAAACCAAACACTCATCCAATCAAGAGGAAAGGAATGGAAAAATCTTCAGAAGTAGAATGGAGGAAGCAGAACAAAGAATATCAGACCTGGAAGGTAACACAGAACAATTAAAAACCTCAAGTAAAGATTATGAAAAATTTTTAAATACACAAAAGTGGAACAACCAGGAACTGTGGGACACTGTGAAAAGATCAAATCTCTGCATCATAGAAATAGAGGCAGGAGATCTCCTGAGGCCAGCAGAAGGAAGAGCAGGAAGGCAGTCAACTCCAGATGGATCAAAGACCTCAACGTGAAACCCTAAACTCTGAAGACGATAGAAGAAAAAGTTGGCAGCAGACTACAAGACATAGGCATAGGAAAAGACTTCCTAAATCAGACAGCAGCTGTGCAAGAATTAAGGTTGACAATTGACAAATGGGACCTCATTAAACACAAAATATTCTGTACATCAAAAGAAACAATCAAGGAAGTGAAGAGAAATCCCACAGTGTGGAAGAAACCTTCACAGCAGAAACATCTGACAAAGCATTGATCTCCAGAATATATAAACTACTCAAAAAACAAAGAAAAAAGAAAACAAATGACCCACTCAATAGATAGAGCAAAGAGCTGAACAGAGACTTCACAAGTAAGGAGTTAGAGATGGCTGAGAAACACCTCAAGAAGTGTTCAACATCACTAATCATTAAGGAAATGCAAATCAAAACCATTTTAAGGTATCATCTTACTCCAATAAGACTGGCTAGGATCAAGAAAACAAATGATATCAAGTGTTGGAGAGGTTGTGGGGAAAGGGGAACACTCATCCACTTCTGGTGGGAATGTAAACTCGTGCAGCCACTATGGAAAGCAGTGTGGAGAACCCTTGGAAGACTTGGAATGAACTTGCCACCCGACCCAGCCATACCACTCCTGGGCATGTACCCTCAAGACTCACCCCAATGCAGAGATACATGCACGCCCATGTTTAATTTTAGTTCTTCTTCATGAATAGCAAGGAGCTGGAACCAACCAAAGCCCCTCAACTTGATGACAGTGATAGAGAAAATGTGGTACATCTACCACAATGAGATTTCTATGCAGCAGTAAAGAAAGATGGACCATCATGAGCTTTGCAGGCAAAAATGGCTGGAGCTACGAGGACAATCATTCTGGTGAAAGTAAACACATCCCAGAAAACAACGATGAATGGGTATCCCTCATCTTGTGATTATGCTAGTGCCACGTTACTCCAGTTGTGTTTCTCTGTGCATGGCTAACCTTGAGCTTTGGTCCAAAGCAGTGGGAGTGATACATATTGAATAAAAAAACAACGAATAGAAAGAACTGCTATCAAAGGAACTGATCTGGAACTAGTGAACTTCTGCTCAAAAAGTGTAATTCCACATGGAGAATATGAGAAAGACTTGAGAAGAAGATGAATAGCATGTTTGGGCAGAATGCATGAGCTTGCTGGTGGGGTGGGGGGATGGGGGGACCAGGTCTAGATTGATAAAATATATATGTATAAATAAATAAATTTAAAAAAAGAAAAAAGAATAAATAAATAAATAAATAAATAAATAAATAAATAAAAAGAAATAGAGGCAGGAGAAGAATCCGAAGAGAATGGAATTGATCAGATCTTCCACAGAATAATAGATGAAAATTTCCCCAAACTTAAAAAAGACAAACCAATACAAATACGAGAACCACATAGAACTCCAAACGGACAAGATCAGAAAAGAAACTCTCCATGCCATATCATAATTAAAACGCTAGACATCCAAAACAAAGAAAAATTCTGAAAGCCACAAGAGAAAAACAAGTTACATATAAGGGGAAACCTATCAGAATTACAACTGACCTCTCAGTGCAAACTATGAAATCAAGAACAACGTAGAGCATTCCCAGTGTTAGAGGACTATAGATGCCAACCCAGGTTACTATACCCAGCAAAAATGTCAATTATAGTTGAAGGAGAGAGAAAAATCTTCCATGACATAAACACGATGAAAGAATACATGTCCGTCCAGAAAAACCAACCCTTCAGAGAATACTTGAAGCAATTCAAAGGACAGAATAAAGGAGCAACCATCCCCAGGCACCTAGAAAGAAAAATTAATAAAAGCATAACTGTAGAAGTAGAAACCTAGACCAAAAACGCAAATGGATAATAAGGTGAAAGGAAGCAACACAAATCTATTAGTTATAACCTTAAATATTAATGGACTAAACTCCCCAATCAAAAGACATAGACTGGGAGATTGGATTAGGAAACAGAACCCATCTATATGCTGTTTACAAGAAACACATGTTACCTTAAAGGATAGGCACCACCTTAAAGTGAAAGGATGGGAAAAAAATATTCCAAGCAAATGGTACCAAAAAGAAAGCAGGTGTTGCTATTTTAATATCAGACAAGTAAAAAAAGTAAAAGAAATCAGAAGAGACAAAGAAGGCCATTACATTTTATCAAAGAAACAATTCACCACAAAGCCTTCACAATCATGAATATATATGCACCAAACTCTGGTGCACCAAACTTTATAAAGACAAGTCTCCAGTACCACAAGGCACAGATTAACCCCAGCACACACCCCACTGAGCCTTTTGGACAGGTCAAGCAGAAAAAGAATAAACAGAGAGACATCTGAACTGAATGATATGATACAACAAATGGACCTCACAGACATCTACTGAATATTCCACCCTAATATCAGAGAATACACTTTCTACTCAGCACCCCATGGAACATTCTCCAAAATCAACCACATACTGGGATACAGAAGAAACCTCCACAAATACAAAAAGATTGAAATAATTTCATACATTCTATCAGACCACAATACAATAAAGTTCACTATCAACACCAGGATAAGACCTACTATCTATAAGAACACATGGAGACTAAACAACACACTCTTGAATAATTAATGGATCAAGGAAGAGATAAAGAAAGAAATAAAAGCATTCCTGGAACTGAATGACAATGATAATACAACACAACAAAATCTATGGGATAATTTTAAAAGCAGTCCTAAGAGGTAAGTTTATAGCCCTGGGTGCGTACATTAGAAAAACAGAAAGAGCACAAGTGAATGATCTAACACTGCAGCTAAAAACACTTGAGAGTTTCTTCACAGATTTGGAAAAAATCCTTAAATTCACATGGAAAAACAAAAGATCCTGAATAGCCTGAGCAAAAAGTGCAATACAGTGGGATCACTGTACCAGACTTGAAACTATATTACAGACGGCTATAGTCATAAAGACAGCCTGGTACTGGCACAAAAACTGAAGATCGAAACTTGAGGTCATAAAATTTCAGCTACCTCATATTTAACAAAGAGGCCAAAAAAGCTCAATTGAGGAAAGATAGCATCTTCAGCAAATGGTGCTGGCAAAACTGGATCACCATTTGTAGACGAACAAAATTAAACCCATACCTCTCACCCTGTGCAAAAATCAACTCCAATGGATCAAATTCCTCAACGTGAAACCTGAAACTCTGAAGGTGATAGAAGAAAACATTGGCAGCAACCTACAAGACATAGGCATAGGAAAAGACTTTCTAAATCAGATAGCAGCTGCACAGGAAATAAGGTCAGCAATAGACAAGTGGGACCTCATTAAACTCAAAAGCTTCTGTACAGCAAAAGAAACAATCAATAAAGTGAAAAGAAAAGCCACAGAGTGGGAGGAAACCTTCTCTACTGATAAATCTGACAGAACATTAACTTCCAGAATATATAAACTACTCAAAAAACAAAGAAGTAAGAAAACAAATGACTCACTCAAAACATGGAGTAAAGAGATTTCACCAGTGAGGAAGTAATGATAGCTGAGAAACATCTTAATGCTAATAAATTAAGGAAGTGCAAATTAAAAAGACTTTTAGATTTTATCTCACTCTGATAAGACTGGCTAGGATCAAATGATACTGAATTCTGGAGAGGTTGTGGGGAAAGGGGAACATTCATCCACTGCTGGTGGGAATGTAAAATAGTACAACCACTATGAAAAGCTGGGTGGAGAACCCTTAAAAGTCTCAAAATGAGCCTACCACCTGACCCAGTCATACCACTCCTGTGTATATACCCACAAGACTCATCCTACAGCAAAGATACATTCACATCTATGTTTATTGCAGCTCTCTTCACAATAGCAAAGAGCTAGAACCAACCCAAATGCCCCTCAACTGAGGAGTAGAGAAAATGTGGTACATCTACACAAAGGAGTTCTATGAAGCAGTAAAGAAAAATTACATCATGAACTTTGAAGGTAAATGGACGAAACTCAAAGCCATTATACTAAGTAAGGTAACAAAGTCCCAGAAAACCAAATGACAAACTGTATCCCTCATTTGTGGATGCTAGCACCAAATCCCTAGTTGAAAGGCAAGCTGAGGGGCTGGAGCGATGGCCTAGCGGTTAAGAGCGCCGACCGCTCTTGCAGAGGACCCGGGTTCGATCCCCAGCACCCACATGGCTGCCGAGAGCCGTCTGAAACTCCAATTCCAGGAGAACTCCAGTTCCAGGGGAGTCCGACGCCCTCTTCTGACCTCCGCGGCATTGCACGTCACGGGTGCACAGACTTGCATGCAAACAATACATTCATACACATACGGAAATAAATAAAATTTAAAAAAAAATTTTTAAAAAAAAAAAAAAAAGAAAGGCAAGCTGAGCAACATTATTGTTATAGTTCTTTTTATCTGAAGGCAACTGTGTTGTTATAATATGAATCCCTTATGGGCTCTAGAATTAACTTACCACTTATTTTCGGACATTGTAATTGCTGTTTATGGGTGGAAGATATGTATTCATATTTTAGATTAATATAAAATTAAAGGGAAAAATGTGAATTCCTAAACATATTTTGGAATTAACATGCAGTTTATTTTTGGAGGTCATAATTGTGGTATATATGTGATGTATATATAGGCATATTTTGGAGCAATACAAATGGGAGGGAACAACAACAAAAGGTCTGCATCAAAGAACTGACTAAAATAGTTAAATTCTGGCCAAAATAATAAACCTCTGCAAAGAAAAACTTTTAAAAAGACTGAGAAAAAGAAGCAAGACATGTATGGCAGAATGCATGCACTGGTGTGGGGTGGGGAGTATGGAAAGGGGAATGTGCTGAAATTGGACTGAAAAATGATGTATGAAATACATAAAATATCAATAAAAGTATTTTATTTTCAAAATGTTCTTTTAATTTTGATAAACAAAACCTGCTGAGCTGACATCTCGGTATGCTCAATTAATGTATAAAAATTTTAATTACAAACCATGGGTACCCTAAAACATCTTTAAGTAAAACATGTAATTAATTAATTATTTAATTAAAAGTCCTAGGCATTACAACTCATTTTGGGTTTTTCAAATGTGTTTCACCTTAAAAACTTTATTAACTTTAATCCATTTAAAGAAAATTTACTGGGGAAAGGCTTTGTTCACAGGTTCCTAGACCATGTGGCTTATGATCTGACCCCACCTAACTTCCTGCTGTGTGCACACCAGTCGCTGAGCTAAACATGTGGCTTCTTAGTAATAATTTATCCTAAATCATGTTTACTTTGGACTGCCTTTTAGTATCAACTTGACTTAACATCATCTTTAAATTTAAGCACTCTGGAAGCAGAGACAGGTGGATTTCTATGGGAATGTTTAGGCCAGCCCAGACTGGAAAAAAAAAAAACAACAACACTCTATCTCTGATAAATTGTTTCTTAATAACTATTGGTTTATGGGTCAGAAAAAAGCATTTTTCTAAGCCGAGGTATTTGGTTAGTGTATCAAGAGTTTTACAGGGAGTGGAGGTTGGCTAATCTCACCACACCTTACAACTTTTCCTTAAGAATAGGACCTGAATCCTGTGGCCTGGGGCCACACCTGAGAGCTACCCAGGCCACCCGGATGTGGTGGACCAGGCCTTTGTTCCCAGTAAGCCTTCAATCCCTGCACAGCAGAAATTTAGGTTAAGGTCAGAGACAGTAATTTCTGAACAAAATGGAGTTTTTCTAGGCCACCTTATGGTCTGGCCCATCTCATTTTTCATCTCTTATCAAGTTAGGAATATTTACTACATTTATGAAAATACTCTAAGGTTTTAGTTTTGAAATTAGTTTATCATGACATCATGCCTAACCACAGTATTTATTTTATGGAACTGCTTAAGTGTATAAACTCATGCTTAATGCTAAGAACATACTGTTTAAATTCAGTAAAAGCTAACTTTCAGGTTAAAGTTGACACTTTTCTCTCAAACTCAGGTCTGTTAATATAATCAAACAACTAACAAATAAATTAACTTATTAAGGGTAAGTAAAAATTACAAATACATAATCATGATTCAGAGTTTTACTGGGTATTATGCTGCCATCTACTCTTAAGTCCTTCATCACCTGAGACAGATTCCATCAGGTCCTCCTAAATTAGAGTATAATAGAGATTTTATTCTTTAGAAATGTAAGTTAATTTTAAAACCTACTTTATAGACTTTATGCTTTAAAATAATATAATTAGGGGGGTTGTAATAAATAAAAGTTAAAATTATATAAATAAGCTTTTTCTCTAGGGTCATAAATCAATCAAGTAATTTTAAAGCCACAATGTGTAGTCAAGTTTTATCAAAATAATTTTCAATTTTTGCCCAAGCTTTGTTTACACATTATATGGTATTAAAATTAAAATACCTATACTAAGTAAAATTGGTCAAATATTATTCATGTAAATTAGTAATGCACTTTAACCAATTAGGAATACAAATTGTTATTGATATTTTTTACTTATAATTTGTACTAGATTTCCAGTGACAACTTTGGGATTAATGTACACAAGTGTTCTCTATATTTTTCTATATTGTATAATATGTCTGTAACATTTCTTTTTGTCTACAAGACAGTTTGGCCCTAAAAGACTGGGTTTTACTATCAACAGTATACATTCCAATAAGAGACAGTTTGAAGGACTTAATGGGCCTTTACAATTTAGTTCCTGTATGGGTATGTAGTACAATTACTTTTAAATAATTATAAATTAAAATGTAAAAGTCTAAACAACAACAACAACAACAAAGCTGTCTATTGATGGTACTAATACAAAAACGGCGAGATTAATCTGGCTCCTTCCAGGATACAGTTAAATAGAAAACTCTCTACTCTAAACCTTTTGTCAATTTTTCAATTAAAAAAAACACTAATCCTTTACTAAGTATAAAAAAAGGGATTGGCTCATGTAAACATCAAGAAAGAGAGTTAAATAGAAAACTCTCTACTCTAAACCTTTTGTCAATTTTTCAATTAAAAAAACACTAATCCTTTACTAAGTATAAAAAAAGGGATTGGCTCATGTAAACATCAAGAAAGAAATGGAAGAAGTTTGAGAAAAGACTACTTCACAGGGAACCAACACACAGGGTGATATATAGGTGTTCCTACTGATATCCCTCTGGGTTGGGAGTCAGTAGTTATGACAGTGACTTCTTACCAGACATGCTTGACTTCTTCCTTTCACTAATAGACATGAGATCTCTTGGAATGATATTCTCTACTCCCAGAAAAACTTAATTAAAAAGTATCAAATCCACGTACTATACTAAAAGCCTCCAAAAGGGCTTTGGAACCTGGTAACAATTCAAAAAAAGTATACTAAAAGTAAGAACTTTTCAATAAAAAAAAAAAAGGCATGAACCACTCAAGTTAAACACAATACCTTTCTTTACTGAAAAAGAAAACTCTTACTAAAAATGGAAACAGTTTTATTTGACCCAACAACTATTGTCAGTAAAGAAAACCCAGGTGTTTCATCCACAGCCTTAACTCAGGCCCAATGAGTCTAGCAAGGCTAGAGAAATATAAAAGGGTCATGGGAAAAAAAACCCACAAAACAAATGAGCCTCTAAACTAAACTAAGGCCCCTCATTCATGCTTTGGTGCATTATTTTTCCATTTATATTTGATATCAAAGGACTAAGTTTTTTTTTTTTTTGGTCTTTTTGAGACAGGGTCTCCCTTTAGTCCCAGCTGGCCTGGAGCTTTCTATGTAGACCAGGCTGGTTTTGAACTCACAGGGACCTGCCTCCCTCTGCCTTCTGAGTTCTGGAGTTAAAAGCATGGACCACCAAGCCTTGCCTAAAACAGTTCTTAGATGCCATGTGGGTGCTGGGAATCGAACCCAAGTCCTTTGCAAGAGTAGTCAGTGCCCTTAACCACTGAGTTATCTCTCCAGTCCCAGATATTTTATTCTTAAAAAAGGACTTTAATTAGCTTTCATCCATTTATCTACTAAAATGTGTTTATGATAAACAATGTTGTTTCACAAAAGACATGTCTAGAGAAGACACTCTAATGTGGAAAATGATGGCATTTCTAAACATCTATGCCTATGCCCATAACATAATATATTATGATAGTTAATGCTTGGTTAACATGACTATACTTTTTACTATCTATGTTCTATTAGTAGAATTTTAAAAAGGAACCCCTGGATGAACTGCCAACCCCTGGGACAGAAAGCCAGGACAGACCCTAAAGTGCAAGGTGTCACTTCACAGAAAAGATGGACTGTTCTGTTTCTCAGCCACTCTTACCCACTTTTCTCCAAGCCTAGGAACTACTCGAGGAAGAAGGGGGTGTGTCAGAGTATAAAAACTAAGGAGATGGGGGTAGTTGTGAAATCACAACAAATACTTGAATTTATTTAATCACCATAATTATATTTATGGGCCTTTCCAGCCAGACTTGAGACTTTGTGGTACAGCTAAATTCACTATCTGTATAAAATTGGACATAAATACTTATTAATGGAACCCATATGCTTTGGGGGGAGGAATGTTGCTTTTCTGTCAATGAGTCTGGGGTAATGGAACAAAATGGAAAAGCCCTTAAGGACCTCTGAAAACAACTTCAGGTCCAATATTTTTCCCAATCATCTGTCTCCTGGTTGTCCAACCCCTTAACCACCTGGATGCTCCCTTTCACAGGACCCCTCCTCACCTTAGGTGTGCTCTTAGTAATTGCCCCCTGTGTTATCCAGTCTGTTAAAGGTAGACTTAACAACCTAGCCCTTCCCCTACTTGAAGAATATGATGACACTTCCCTGTTTTAAAAACAAAGGGGGAGCTGTGGAGCTGTGGAGCTGGATGAATCCATTATGGCTGAGTATAAGAGAGCTGACATCTTTCCCTATAACCTAGAAGGTTGGTTTCACCCTGAAAACCTAGAAGGCTGGCAGGAGATAAGAGCCATTCCCACTTGCCATATCAGGCATCAGGTACCTGCAGCCCAATCCCCAGGGTAATGCAGCTTGAAGTAACATCTCCAACCCTTATCTCTCCTGAGGCATGTCTGCCCTGTCCTCTGGAGGCAAATGACACAAGTGATAAGCTTATCTGGTGTGTGGGGGGGATGTTATGGTTTTCCTGCCATAAAACTTAGCTGTTGCAGAACACACATAGGGTTCTCCTTTGTCCTGCCCACCTCCTGGTCCACGAGCCGAACAAAAATACATAAGTGCTTAAACCCCTGCAATAAACTAGTTTTGGTTGCTGACCAAAAAAATAAATAAAATTAATTAATTAATATATATGAAATAGGGTGATAGGATAGAGGGCGTGTATCTGGGAGGAATATGTTCATAATACATTGTATAAAATTCTAAAAGAATTTGTAACAGTATTTTTATTGCACAAAAATATGTACCTAAAGTTGAAGTATCTCTTACCTCACTGTTGTATTGCTTTAAAACACAATCCCGGGCTGGAGAGATGGCCTAGCGGTTAAGAGCGCCGACCACTCTTATAGAGGACCCGGGTTTGATCCCCAGCACCCACATGGCGGCTGAGAACTGTCTGAAGCTCCAATTCCAGGAGAACTCCAGTTCCAGGGGAATCCGAGACCCTCTTCTGAACTCTGTGGCATTGCACGACACGGGTGCACAGACTTGCGTGCAAACAGTACATTCATACACATACAGAAATAAATAAAATTAATAAAAAAATTTAAAACACAATCCCTTCAGTATGCTACTTTATTTAAATTTTATGTCTCTGTAAGTGATCTTCTATCTCAAGAGTTCATGATGTAAATTCTTTACATTCATAAAGTGCTGCTTGGTAGTAACAGAAATAACCTCTGCCTCATGGCATGCTAGCACAGACAGAACACCCTCACCATTGGACCTTACGTGCTATGATAGATGGGAAATTCTCTGAATATCAGAGCCAAAATAAACTTTTCTATGTCAAGTTCACCTCTTATGTATTGCCACAGCAGTGAGAAAAGTAATTACCATGGAAATTTGGTGCCCAATCATCAATCTGTGATGAAATTGTCCTTGTATTTCCTAGGCTTCTGGGACTGATTTGTCGTAGGAATATGGAAGAACTTGTAGGTGTAGGTTCGAGATGATGTAGAATAGGCTGAGCTTATTAAGTCATTCTTGTGGGAGTTCACAGCCCAGAATGCTGATAAAATGTAAACAGTAAAGGCTGTGCTTATAAGGTTTCAGATAGGATAGCACACTTCTCAGAAATTAGCTGGAGACCATATATGCTGACTTCTGCCAAGGAATTTGGCTACTTGCCATGAAATTTTGAGTGATGGTGAGTTTAGAAATAATGGGTTAATTTATTTAGTGGAAGAAATTTCCTGAAATCATACTATTTAGCTCTGATATGACTATTGTCTGCTCTTTTTAAGTAAGTGTTCAGAGAAAAATCAAGAGGAAGTTGTGAAAAAAATGGTTTAAACGTATGCACTTAATAAGAAAGAGAGTAGGATCATGTTTAAATGTGCAGACAAGTTTAGATGAGATAGCTAAATTATAAGGAATTAGCAACTTTGAATGCAAGTTCAACACTGCATGAAGACAGTAGGAAATGTGTCTTGAAGGTGAGGCCAACCCATCAAAGGTCCAAGTGTATAAATAAGAGGGAAACCATTTTCCTTTTTGTTGATTTTTTGTGTTTCATACACAAAAAAGTGCTTTGAGCATATTTAGACCTCCTCATATCTGCATCCCTCTTCTACACCTCTGCTGGTTTTCATATACTTTGTCATGTATTTAAAAGCCTATTGTGCCAAGCATGTGTCCCCAAATATCCTATGGTATATGCCCATCAACTGGAACCTGGTTAACCTGTATAGCATCATACCCTTAACAAAAATATTTTCTTTATAAATGATAGAGGATGAACAAGGATCTCCTGGAAATATATAGCTTCTGTGCTATTCTGCAGCAAAAGGTACACATAGGAAAATGTTTTCAAACTGCATTTGCACTGCACTCGGAGATCTGGATTCTTTCTGAGCTTCAAGAGAAATTAAGTATTGTCAGTTTGGTGGTGGTTTGGCATGGAGATGGCAACAGGTACAGAATTCTGGGTGTTTGGACCAATACCTCAGAGAAAAGCCCGCAGGGCCAGGCAAGAGTCCTTATAAGGAGCATCTGAGCAGGATACCTGTAAAACCCTGATTCTGAACACTTTGCAGAGAGCCCCAGGATATCACATTGGTCATGATTTTGAGACACCTGAGAAGGAAATGAGTAGGAACTGCCACAAGAGCAAGGCTCCATGTAGTATAAGTGACATGGCCTTGAGGCTGGACTGTTTGAGTCTGTTGGAGCTTAGATGATGTCACCATGTGTCCTCCATGCTGGATAATGAGTCACAGGTTCTGTCATTTGTCTTAGTGTATTTCAAACTTCATTTGGTCTAGACTTTTCTTATTCATTTCCTATTTCTACCTTTTGGAATGGGATTGTTTACACTTTACATTTTATATTACCCCTTAAAGCCTATTAAACTTTTCCTATTTTCTAGGAACTTACAAATAAAAATTTGACTTCAGCCTCAGAAAAGACTAGACTTTTGAATAATGTGAAACCATTAAGATTAAATGGCTTTTTATATTGAGGTAAATTACTCTGCATTATGAGATGGTCCTGGCCCTCTGGGACCAGCAGTGAAATGCTATGCTTGAATCTGAAACAAGTGTCATATTATCATGTTTTGAATAGCTTGTCCCTAGACTTAGATCTTACATTGAATGCTGTGTATCATTTAGAAGGAGGGGCTTGATTGGCTAAATTAGGGCAAAATGGACAGATGTTTGAATTTTGTGCCTTTTTGTGGTTCCAACCAGCATTTTCTGCTTCTTATCTACTATAATCACAAACAGCCACTTTGCTCTCTTGCCCTATGTGATTGACTGAAATTTCTTGGAATCTAGGATCCCACATCAACTTTAAAGAAGAATTAGGGAAAATAACTAATTATTATCTGATATTGGCACAAAGCCAGACACATTATTCAGTGGAATAAAACTGAGGATCCACATTTAAATCCATGCATTTATAGCCACTTGTTTTTTTTTTCACAAAGAAGCTGAAAATAGAGACTGGAGAAAAGATAGCATGTTTAACAAACTGTGCTGTTAATACGAGTTTGCTATATATTGAAGAATGACACTAGGTCCCTGTCTCTCATTCTGCAGAAACTACACAACATGGATCTCAACTTAGAGTTAATACACTGAACTGTCATCCAAGGTTTATCATCTGGTGGTCCTCTAAATGTGTATCATGCGTGCGCTACCTTCCACTAGATGTTCTTCTCCCTTGGATCAGGGCTTGCAGCTCCATAGTACTGCAAGCCTCAGGACGGTCCCTGGCCAGCTGGCTGACAGTCCTAGCTTGAGTCCCAGCAGGGAGGCCGAGGGAAGGTGAGAAGTAAGACCCGGAAAGAAAGAAGGACAGACTCAGGGAGACTGGGAGGAAAAGACTCGGTTTATTAATGATGGTAATGACATCTCTAGCTGGAATCCAAATGGGTCTCAGACAATCCCATGGGAAGATGCAAGCAAACCCCTCCCTTTTGTTAACAGTGGGTTAGGCCCTTTCCACCAACTGTCTATGGGATCCTTCCACCTGACAAGTATTTGAGGGCAGTGTTTGGTGTCTGCTAATGTTTGGTCATGACTGGACATTCTGAGTTCCCACAAATGTTAAAGTGGTTGAGAGTTGCCAGTGCCATGACCAGCTTGATGTTAGGAGGGTATTTACCTGCTTTTTGTTTTAATAGCTGATTTTTAAGGGCCTGGGTGTCCATTCTATGATGCCTTGACCCTGTGAGTTATGAGGAATACCTGTATGATGTGTAATATTCCATAACTGACAAAATGACTTTAAGCAAGAGCTAGCAAACACTGGCCCATTGTCCATTTTATTTTTTTTTTATTATTTATTTTTGTATGTGTATGAATGTATTGTCTGCATGCAGGTCTGTGCACCCGTGTCGTGCAATGCCGCGGAGGTCAGAAGAGGGTCTCGGATTCCCCTGGAACTGGAGTTCTCCTGGAATTGGAGTTACAGACGGTTCTTAGCCGCCATGTGGGTGCTGGGGATCGAACCCGGGTCCTCTGCAAGAGCGTCGGTGCTCTTAACCGCTAGGCTATCTCTCCAGCCCCCCCATTGTCCATTTTAATCTGTTTAAGAAGGCCCATGGTGGCAAAAGTCCTTAGCTCTCTCCCCCATGTGGGCAGTAGCCCAAACAAATTTAGAGTAGGTGTCCACCCTGTCAAAGACATATTTCTGTCTACCAAAGGGAACGATGTGTGTAACATCAGTTTGCCAGAGGGCATTATCTTTTAATCCCCTGGGATTTGTTCCCAGAGCCTGTAATTCAGGTGTTTACACTAAAGAAGAACAGGAGGAACAAGTCCCAAGGATCCATTGGAGTTGGGCAGAGGGAACCCCAGGAAAGCAGGCTCAGAGACCTCTTAGGTTAGTATGGGTGGTGGAGTGAAATTTTTCTGCTTCAGAGAGAGACAGGATGTAGATCCCTGTAGAGGCGAGTCAGTCTGCAAGAGAGTTGCCTTCAGAAAGAGGTCTTGGCAGGAGGCTGTGTGCAAGGATGTGCTGTATGAAGAGAGGTTGGGTCCTTTTCTGAAAGAGGGATGAGACAGTAATGAGAAGAGGGAAGAGGGGGTTCCCGTCTAACTGGACAAAGGATCTGGATAGCCAGGGCAACAAATTAACCACATAGATTCTGTCTGAGAAAAGATTAAGAGGCCAGTTGGTTTCTTTGAGAACTAAACAGCATAGAGCTCTTTGTACTGTGAAGAATGGTCAGGGAGCAGGTGAAACCAGATTTGGGGGGCTTGATCTAGGTTATCAAAAATTATGGCTGCAGCTCCTCATTTCCCTCCATCTGTGAAAACAGACGCATCCTTTTCTATGGCAGCCTCTTGGAAGAGACCTGGAGGGAGCCAGGTTAACAATGGGAGAGCAGAGACTCATCTGTCATTAGGGTAGTGGTTCACTATTTGCCCTGGAAATCCCATGAGGCTCACAGCTATATGAACATGATTTCGAATCAGCCACTGGATATCTGGGAGAGAGAAGGGTGTCACAATGACATCAGGCTCCTTCCCTAAGGTTTGTAGGGAGCGCTCCCCACTGCTTCTACTCATGGCGGGCTAAAGAATCCATCTCAGTTAACAGTCGGGGAGTTCCCCTTATGGGCGTGTGCAACCATTCTAGCATTCCTGTCGGTTGGTAAAGAGCTCCTATGAGCATAGGGGTGGTATTAAAAATAAGCAAACTGTATCCTGTGCAGTTCTTAAGGAGGGTGTAAAAAGTGCTAAAGCCATGCTCTGAAGAGCTTTGTTGACCTTAGTGAGAGCTTCTGAGGCCTCCACTGTGAGCTTTCACTTGGAGACTGGATTCCTGTAGCCTTGAAAGAGATCAGAGAGGCTGTAGTGTTGTTGTGGGGATAGACAGCCATGGGCAGAGCCAGTTGAGATTTCCAAGGATGCTCTGGAGGGATGCTAGGGTGAGCATAGGAAGAAAGGAGAGTACATGTTTGAGTGGTCTTACTGTTGTAAGGGAAATTTCAGTGCCTAGGAAATAAATGGGAGGAAGCATTTGAACCTTAGCATGAGCTATTTTGAATCCAAAAGCCTCTAGGGATGGTACAAGCCTGTCCCTTAAATTTGCCAGGTCAGTTGACAATTTGTCCCAGACTAATATGTCATCCATATAGCAGAAGACCTGAAGACCTTGTTCCATGTGGGGCTTAAGGGCTGCTGCCACTGACACTTGACAGAGCATTGGGCTATTGGCTATGCCTTATGGCAGGACAGTCCACTCATAATGAGTTGCTGGACCTGAGTTGTTAATGGCAGAGATTGAGAAAGCAAAGCACTTACAATCCTCACAATGGAGGGGAATTGAAAAGAAGCAATCCTTGATATCTAAAGCTAGCAGAGGTGTGTTAGCTGTGATAGCAGAAGCAAGGGGGAGACCCCTTTGCAGAGATCCCCATAGATGCATAGTTTTAATAATGGTGTGCAGGTCTTGTAAGAGACTCCATCCCCCTGTTGCATTTTTTTTATGAGAAACACAAGGATGTTCCAGGGACAGTGATGGACAGATATGTCCCAATGAAAGTTGCTCTTTTGCTAAGTCCTGTAAGGCTAGTAACTTCTCCCCTGGTAAAGGCCACTGCTCAATCCAGGCCGGGTCATCTGACTTCCAGTCTAGATGGGGGGGAGAATATACTGCAGTGACCCTCAGGATTGGAGGTGTTTCTTGCTAAGATGATGGAGGCATTTTTCCCCGGTTAAATGGCCTGTCTGGGCATAGTTGGTCTCATTCGGAGTGGCAATAAACACATCCAAAGCCTCCAAAAGATCTCGCCCTAGCAGATTGATGTTAGTGGGTGCTATTAATAGGTGAATCTGACCTGTGTTTCCATCAGGGTATTCCCAGGTATAAACATCTCTAGTGATGTAAGACTGTTAAGGTCCTCCAATCCCTAGAAGTTTAGGACCTGGAAATAGGGGCCAGTCAGAGGGGATATCTTGTTGTTTTAAAATTGTTCTGGAGAGATCTCCCAAGACCACGTGAAGCATAGGTAAGAGCTGGGTGCTTAAGCCAGGCAGATTGCTTGATTGGATTTCGTTGTCTTTGTTGATCTTTGGCCGGATTGGCTGGTGTGGCTGTGGGGGCGGAGTTATCCTCCCAGCTGGTATAAAAGGTGGGTTTCTGTGAGTCTTGAAATCAGAGATCTCCCAAGACCACCTGAAGCACAGGTACTGGGGCTCAGGCTAAAGAGACCCGCCAACTGGGATTTCAGAAGGAAGGAGTGGTCAAGTGGATTCGTTGGAGAACTTTCAGAACAGATAGGGAAGTGTGAGTTGGACTTCCAATAGAAAGCCTAGAGCTTAGAGAAGTCAACACTCCATAAGCAAGGAGTAAAGAAGAAAAACAAATCAATCAAACAAAGAATGAAGGCATCTCAAGGAGGCAAGCAAAGCAAGCCTTCAACACAGTGAAGAGGCATTTGGGATTCACATTGGAATACAGGCAAGGAGAAGCCCATATGCCAGGGACACGAAGAAGAGATAACATGGGAAAGGTGCAGGATAATCCCACACCAAGCTCTACCAACCCTGTGGAAGATTCCTACAGTGGGATCCCCCTGGGGATGGCCCAGGACACAGATATGAGAAGTACAATTGTGAACATATTTAAAGAAGTACAAGAATATAAAAAGCAAATCAAACAATTAAGAAAACAGAATGAAGAACTCAAGAAGGACCTAGAAAGAGAGAATGACAAACTCCGGAGGGAAGTGGAAACACTAAAAAGATCCCATGTTGAAAAAGATAAGGAAACCAACCAGCAAAGCAAAGAGCTACAGGAAGAGTCTGAGAATCTCCAAAAGGAAGTGGAAATACTAAAGAAATCAGAAGAGGAAATGAAAAAGGAAATCAAACACTCATCCAATCAGGAGGAAAGGAATGGAAAAAGCCTCAGAAGCAGAATGGAGGAAACAGAACAAAGAATATCAGACCTGGAAGATAACACAGAATGACTAAAAAGCTCAAGTAAAGATTATGAAAAATTTTTAAATACACAAAAGTGGAACAACCAGGAACTGTGGGACACTATGAAAAGATCAAACCTCTGCATCATAGGAATAGAGGCAGGAGAAGGATCCCAAGAGAATGGTATTGATCAGCTCCTCAACAGAATAATAGATGAAAATTTCCCCAAACTAGAAAAAGACAAGCCAATACAAGTAAAAGAAGCACACAGAACTCCAAACAGACAAGATCAGAAAAGAAACTCTCCATGCCACATCATAGTTAAAATGCTAGACACCCAAAACAAAGACAAAATCCTTAAAGCCACAAGATAAAAACAAGTGACCTATAAGGGAAAACCTATCAGAATTACAACTGACTTCTCAGTGCAAATTATGAAAGCAAGAAGAACGTGGAGCAAAGCAGTCCCGGTGTTAAAGGACAATAGATGCCAACCCAGGTTACTAAACCCAGCAAAAACGCTGATTACTGTTGAAGGAGAGAGAAAAACCTTCCATGACATAAACAAGATGAAACCAACCCTTCAGAGAATACTCAAAGCAATTCAAAGGACAGAAGAAAGGAGCAACCATCCCAAGGTACCTAGAAAGAGAAATCAATAAAAAGCATAACTGCAGAAGTAGAAACATAAACCAAAACTGCAAATGGATAATAAGATGAAAGGAAGAAACACAAACCTATCAGTCTTAACCTTAAATATTAATGGACTAAATTCCCCAATCAAAAGACATAGACTGGGAGATTGGATTGGGAAACAGAACCCATCTATATGCTGTCTACAAGAAACACTTTTTTTTTTGACATATCACCTGGGAAAGAAACACTTCTTACATTCAAGGACAGGCACCACCTTAAAGTGAAAGGATGGAAAAAAACTATTGCAAGAAAATGGTACCAAAAAGAAAGCAGGTGTTGCTATTTTAATATCAGACAAGTAAAAAAAGTAAAAGATATCAGAAGAGACAAAGAAGGCCATTACATTTTTATCAAAGGAACAATTCACCAAGGAGATTTCACAATTATGAATATATATGCACCAAACTCTGGTGCACCAAACTTTATAAAGAAAACTCTCCAGGACAACAAGGCACAAATTAACCCCAGTACACTCATAATAGGGGACTTCAGTGCCCCACTGAGCCCTTTGGACAGGTCAAGCAGACAAAGAATAAACAGGGAGACATCTGAACTGAATGATGCGATACACCAATTGGACCTCACAGACACCTGCCTAATATTCCACCCTAATAACAGAATACACCTTCTACTCAGCATCCCAGGGAACATTCCCCCAAATCGACCACATACTGGGACAAAGAAGAAACCTCCACAAATACAAAAAGATTGAAATTATTTCACGCATTCTATTAGACCACAACGCAAAAAAGCTCAACATCAACACCAGGATAAGCCCTACTATCTGCAAGAACACATAGAGACTAAACAACACACACTTGAATGGGTCAAGGAAGAGATAAAGAAAGAAATAAAAGCATTCCTGGAACTGAATGACAATGACAATACAACACCACAAAACCTATGGGATACCTTGAAAGCAGTCCAAGGACGGAAGTTTATAGCCCTGGGTGCCTACATTAGAAAAACAGAAAGAGCACAAGTGAATGATCTAACACTGCAGCTAAAAGCACTTGTATGCAACAGACAGTAAGAAATAACAAAAATCAGAGCAGAAATCAACGAAATAGAAACAAAGAAAACAATACAAAAATCATGAATCCAAAGTTGGTTCTTTGGGAGAGAATAACAGATAGACAGACATCTAGCCCCGTAAAACCAATCAGAAGGGAAGGGAAACAACTCCAAATTCAATGCAAATCCATAGATAAAAGCGGGACATATCCAACAGAAATGAAAAAAAAGACCAGAATCTATGGTATATGGAAATACTTCAAAAACCTATACTTTACACACCAAATTTAAACCCTAGAAGAAATGGATGAATATTGAAATCCTGGAATCTCAGAAAGCTTAACCAACAGAGAGCATTCACAGCTTAACTAAAACAGGCCCAATATATAAGTCAATGAGATTTAATAGAAAAGAGTAATAATGAACCTTCCCAACTAAAAAAAAATCCAGAGCCAGATTGTTTCACGAGAATTCTATGGAAAACATTTTAAAAGACTTACAACATTATTACTGATATTGTTTTCGACGGGATACAAAAAACAGAAGGGAATTCTCCCAAATTCGCTTCTTATGAAGCCAGCTATCACTCTATTACAATAAAACCAGGCAAATGATACAAAGAATCAAAAAAGGAGAACTATAGAACCCATCCCTATAAACTAAGATGCCAAAATCTAACAGATACTGGCAAATTTGCAATACAGACCATAAATCATTCGCTCATGACAAGTTTGTTCTACAGGACTGCAAGGATGATTTCAACAACGAAATCAATAAATTATCTAGGCATATAAATGGACTAAAAGACAAAAACCACACGATCATCTCAATTGATGCAGAAAAATCCTTTGACAAAATCCAGCATCTCTTCATGTTTAAAATCCTAGAGGGAATTGGATTGGTGAGATCATTCCTCAATGTAATCAAAGCAATATACAGGAAACCCACAGACAATATCATCCTAAATGGGGAAATGACAGAAACATTCCCTTTAAAGGTAGGAACTCAGCAAGGCTGCCCCCTGTCACCACTTCTCTTCAATATAGTGCTTGAAACACTTGCCAGGGCAATAAGGCAAGAAAAGGAAATTAAAGTAGCACTAATTGGAAAAGAGGAAGTCAAACTATACCTATTTGCTGATGATATGATTGTTTACTTAAGGGATACTAAAAACTCCACCAGAAAACTAGAAACGGTTAACAGCTTCAACAAAGTGGCAGGATACAAAATTAACCTAGGAAAACCAGTAGCCTTTCTTTACACCAACAACAAGCAACTGAAGAAGGAATTTAAGGAGACTTTCCCACTCCCAATAGCCTCAAAAACAATAAAATACATAGGAACAAACCTAACCAAAGACACCAAAGATCTCTACTACAAAAAATTTAAACCTTAAAGAAAGAAATAGAAGAAGACATCAGAAGATGGAAAAACCTCCCATGCTCATGGATTGGGAAAATTAACATTGTAAAAGAGTCCATTCTACCCAAAATCTTGTATAGATTTAACACAATCCCAATTAAAATCCCCAAGAGTTTCTTCACAGGCTTGGAAAATAAAGTCCTTAATTTCATTTGGAAAGACAAAAGACCCCAAATAGTCAAAACAACCCTGAGTTAAAAGAACAATACAGGGGGGATCTCTATACCAGACTTCAAACTATACTAAAGGGCTGTAGTCAAAAAAACAGCCTGGTACTGGCACAAAAACAGACCTGTTGACAAATGGAAAAAACAGAAGATCCAAATTTGAGCACATACAATTTCAGCCATCTCACATTTGACAAGGGGGCCAAGAAGACACAATGGAGAAAAGACAGCATCTTCAGCAAGTGGTGTTGACAAAACTGGATTCCCACTTGTAGAAGAATGAAATTGATCCCCTACCTTTTTCCCTGTACAAAAGTCAACTCCAGATGGATTAAAGACCTCAACTTGAAACCCCAAACTCTGAAGGCGATAGAAGAAAACGTTGGCAGCAGACCAGAAGACATAGGCGTAGGAAAAGACTTCCTAAATCACACAGCAGCTGCACAAGAAATAAGGTCGACAATTGACAAATGGGACCTCATTAAACTCAAAAGCTTCTGTACATCAAAAGAAACAATAGAGGAAGTGAAGAGAAATCCCACAGAGTGGGGGGAAACCTTCACCTCAGAAACATCTGATAAAGCATTGATTTCCAGAATATATAAACTACTCAAGAAACAAAGAAAGAAAACAAATGACCCACTCAATAGAAGAAGCAAAGAGCTGAACAGAGACTTCACAAGTGAGGAATTAGAGATGGCTGAGAAACAGCCTAAGAAGTGTTCAACATCATTAATCACTAAGGAAATGTAAATCAAACCCACTCTAAGATATCATCTTACTCCAATAAGACTGGCTAGGATCAAGAAAACAAATGATACCAAGTGCTGGAGAGGTTGTGGGGAAAAGGGTACACTCATCCACTGCTGGTGGGAATGTAAACTCGTACAGCAACTATAGAAAGCAGTGTGGAGAACCCTTGGAAGACTTGGAATGAACTTGCCACCTGACCCAGCCATAAGACTCCTGGGCTTGTACCCACAAGACTCATCTTACCGCAGAGATTCATGCACAGCCATGTTTATTTCAGCTCTCTTCACCATAGCAAGGAGCTGGAACCAAACCAAATGCCCCTCAACTGATGAATGGATAGAGAAAATGTGGTACATCTACACAATGGAGTTCTATGCAGCAGTAAAGAAAAATGACATCATGAGCTTTGCAGTTAAATGGCTGTAGCTAGAAGACATCATGCTGAGTGAAGTAACACAGTCTCAGAAAAACAAACGATGATCGGTATCCCTCATCTGTGGATGCTAGTGCCAATTACCTAGTTGCAAGTATTTCTTTTGCCTGGCCCCTTGAGCTTTTGTCCAAGTAGTTGGGAGTGATGCATATTGGAAACAACAACAACAACAATGACAACAATAACAGAAAGGACTGCATCAAAGAACTGACTGAAACAGTGAACTTCTGCTCAAAACAGTCAACTTCCACATTGAGAATTTTGAGAAAGACTGAGAAAGAGATGAAAAGCATGTTTGGCAGAATTCATGACCTCTGGTGGGGTGGGGGGGCATAGGGTGGTGGACACAGGTCTAGATTTGGTTAGTAACGTAATCTTGTATAAAAATATATATAATAAAAAAATTAAATAAATAAATTAAATGGTTCTGTCTGCCCTGTATCTATCAAATATTTGAAGGCCCTCCCTCTGATTTTTTTAACATTTTTTATTGATGCTTTGTGCATTTCATACATCATTTTCCAATTCAGTTCAGGCATATTTCCCTTTCCCTTCCCCCCCACCCTCACCCCAACCGAGATCATGCATTCTACCATAACTGTCCTGCATATTTCTCTCAGTTTTTTTTTCCATTTTTTAGCTATAAGTGATAATCCATGAGTACAAGCATCCTTCATGTAAAACCAATTTGCAGGCTGTTGTGCCCAAACCCC
>VZQC01009053.1:234915-321869 GCA_009823505.1 Rhizomys pruinosus | reverse complement strand
AGCAAGCATGCCATGGGCTTAAAAGATGACCATTACATGAATAACCAATGCTGGATGAGGTTCAGTGGGAGCGAAGAGCGAAACTATTCACTGCTGCGTGAATGCAAACTCGTACGCAACTATGGAAAGCAGTGAGAGAACCCTTGGAAACTTGGAATGAGAACTTGCCACCAACCCAGCCATCCACCCTGAGGCATGTACCCTCAAGATCACCCACGCCAAGCAACGAATAGATACATGCACGGCCATGTTTATTTCAGCTCTCTTCACAATAGCAAGGAGCTGGAACCAACCCAAATGCCCCTCACTGATGAGTGGATAGAGAAAAATGGTACACTACACAATGGAATTCTATGCAGCAGTAAAGAAGACAGACATCAGATGCTTTGCAGGAAAAATGCTGGAGCTAGAAGACATCACCTGAGTGAAGTAAACAGTCCAGGAAAAACAAACGATAGAATGGATCCCTCATCTGTGATCTAGTGCCAATTACCTTAGCAGTATTTCTTAATGGCCCCTGAGCTTGTAGTTTTGGGAGTGATGCATATTGAGAAACAAAACAACAACAACAACAACAACACAAAAGGACTGCAATAAGAACTGACTGAAACAGTGAACTTTGCTCCAAACAGTCAATCTCCCATGGAGAATATTGAGAAAGACTGAGAAAGAGATGAAAAGCATGTTTGCAGAAAACAATGACTCTGTAGGGTAGGGCGGAGAGACAGGGTACGGGCACGTCTACATGTTATGGTCTTGGTTTCATATATATATATTTAAATAAAAAAAACAAACAACAACAAAAAAAGACGAGCATTATGACCAGATGGATAGTAGTAACTCAGGATGTGGGCACGGCCTTGCACCCCAAACTACTTCTGCCTTAAGTCCTTCTGCAGCTGCTGTCACCCACAATTGAAAGAAAGTTTTTAACTGTGGACTGCTGGAGGACATTGGTACGAAAAAGACCAGTATGCCCCAAAAGCATAGTCTCTCCCAGAGAGCCCTCCAAACCCCCTCTGTTCTAGTTTGTCTTCCGTTGCGTGACAAAACACCTCTGACCCGATAACCAACTTGGGGGAAAGGGTTTATTCAGCTACATCTCCATGGTCACAGCACAGTTCATCACACTAGGGAGCCCAAGGCAGACTCAAGGGCAGGAACCTGGAGGTAGTAGCTGAAGCATCAAGCCATGGAGGAATGCTGTTTACTGGCTTGCTCCCCCTGGCTATGATCAGCCCCTTCTTATACAGTACACAACAACCTGCCAGATGGGTGGACACCACTCATTGTGGTTGGGCCCTCCCACAGTTGCCTGGAAATTAAAGACAATACTCAACAGATGTAACCACAGGCCTATCCAATGAGCCAATTCCCCAATTGAGGCTCCTCTCAATCCCAGGTGTGTCTAAGTTGACCTAAAGCTTTCAGCAACACCCCCAACATGCACTTCTCCCGTGCCTCGTATAAAAAGGTTATCACGGAGGAAAATTGCCTTAACAGTATGATAAAGATGGCAAACTAATTGCACCTTTAAACTTCTAGGTGGGCAGCCCCTAGCCCAGGGGAAAAAGGGGGATGAGAAATTCCAGTAACATGCCCTTTGGGAGGTGTCCATTTAAGAAGGCTCACATCTCTCTAACCCAATAAAAAAATCAAGGGAGGCTTCTGTGGCCCCCTACATGTAACAACTGTTTTAATGATTCATATGAAGCTTACCTTCTACGTGCCCAAAGGTTTTGATATGTGAGACTTTCTTGCCTCCCCCAGAAGGAGAAATATGACTGAATGATGAGGTCATTACTCCAACTAGTAAATTGAGAGACAAACTATTATAGAGGTAATCTCTATAAAACTGGTATAAAACTGCCTGTCTTTAATTGACTATAGACATAAGAACTGTGAAAAGAATTATTCCCTATTCAGAACCAAATACATTACTAAAGCCTTTAAACTAATGCACTTAAGCAAAATTTAATAATACGAGGCGCTCTGACATCAGTATGGATTATTCTACCAGGAGATGTTGGCCAGGGGATCTAAGGCCCCACAAAATGTAAAGGCTCTTGCTCTAATGGGGATACCTGCCAGAAGAGAAGGCAATAAGGCATGCTGCTAAGACCTGACAGTTTAAACATAGGTAAAAGATGTATTGAGACCACAACATGAAGTGTACAGATGGCCTCTGGAACACCAGGCAGAGTGGTTCTATAAAAGGCCACTACCAATAAAGCAAATTACGGGTCTCCTGAGTCAAGAAAGACGTCCACCGTCAACAAACCAGCTACACCTCACCTGCCTGGAATACTGTAAGCAGAGGCAGCCCACATGCCTGTATACTCCAAATCTAATTGGCTATTGGCTCTCTCCTTGGAGGATCTAACCATGGCTGATGCCAACAAGCCAAGCACTTCCCTACAGCGTTAGGAGTATGTCATAAGCCACAATAAACCCTGGGTTATTTAACAGGAAAAATGTAATTCATGGATTCACTACATCCTAACATATGTTTCTATCCAAAGTAACTACCCATAACTATTAGTGCTTTTAAATACCATAATATCTAATCGCTTGTGCTCATTAGATAGGATAAAAAGTTATTCCTGGACAAACTGCAGACCATTGAAGGAAACAGCCAGATTGACCGACTCCAAGAACAACAGCTTCCAGGAGAATGTGGAACTGTTTGCTTTCTCAATTCCACCTGTGCCCCTTTTTCTAAGCCCAGGGATAATCTGCAGAAGAGGGGCATGGTAGAATGTAAAGGGCTGCGCATTGGCTGGGTGTGAGATGCGTGAAATATCAAGCAATTAGTCTGGACCCTCATTTGGATCATCGTAGAGATTCTGATTGAACATACAACCCCACCCCCGCTGGAAGGTGGAGCTGTAGGTGGTTTGGGAATCAAGAAAACAAATGATACCAAGTGCTGGAGAGGTTGTGGAGAAAGGGGAACACTCATCCACTGCTGGTGGGAATGTAAACTCATACAGCCACTATGGAAAGCAGTGTGGAGAACCCTTGGAAGACTTGGAATGAACTTGCCACCCGACCCAGCCATACCACTCCTGGGCATGTACCCTCAAGACTCACCCATCACAGAGATACGTGCACAGCCATGTTTATTTCAGCTCTCTTCACAATAGCAAGGAGCTGGAACCAACCCAAATGCCCCTCAACTGATGAGTGGCTAGAGAAAATATGGTACATCTACACAATGGAGTTCTATGCAGCAGTAAAGATAGACGACATCATGATCTTTGCAGGAAAATGGCTGGAGTTAGAGGACATCATGCTGAGTGAAGTAATACAGTCCCAGAAAAACAAACGACGAATGGAATCCCTCATCTGTGGATTCTAGTGCCAATTACCTAGTTGTAAGTATTTCTTATATATGGCCCCCTGAGCTTTTTTCCAAAGCAGTTGGGAGTGATGCATATTGGAAACAACAACAACAACAACAGCAGAAAGGACTGCATGGAAGAACTGACTGAAACAGTGAACTTCTGCTCAAAACAGTCAACTTCCTCATGGAGAATATTGAGAAAGACTGAGAAAGAGATGAAAAGCATGTTTGGCAGAATGCATGTGCTCTGGTGGGATGAGGGAATGGGGAGGGATACGGGTCTAGATTTCTTAAAAAAAATAAAAATAAATTTATGTAAAAAAAAGTCAGACAGGGGTTTCTCAGGTTTTTGCCTTGGAAATAGTAAACAGGAACTTGCCTGAGATTCATTCAGTGGGGTAATTTAATCCCAGGCTTACAGGGCACAAAGGTGGACCTGATCAAAGTAATCTTGGGCCAGACCAGCCTGCTGTGTCCTGTGCTAAAATCTCCTTCCCTCAAAAGATGTTCATAACCCCAGTTCACAGTAGGTTGCCCTTGATTTCTCTGAACCTGCTGGAGACATTCATCTCTGTACAGTGCTTCCCATTGTAAGAATAGTGGACCTGGAAGTGAAGATCTACAAATATCCCTCCAGTCTTGGGGAGTGTTAAGAGAAGCACGAAAGCTCTGAAGAATGGACTTTGTCCACAGTGCTTGAACACTGTCCTCCTGAACTGCTTGCCTAAGTTATTTCAAGTCATTAGCCTGGTATGGGTACCAGTTCAGGGGGCAACTCTGAGTTAGGGCTACATTAACGGGAAACACGTGCAAATGAAGGTCTTGGCTGTTCCTGATCTGGCACAGTTTTTCTGTGGTAGAGAGAGAAGTAGCTGGAGGAAATGCTGCTCCTGGCCTCTTAAGAGGAGGCAGTCGGGAATGGAGGGAGGAGTCAGAGGCATCTGTTTGGATATTTTGTTTAACTTGTTCCGTAGCACGTAGTACCTGGGCTGTTTCCAGAGGGAAGCTTGTTAAGGTCCTCAGGGGGAGTTTTATCAGGGTCCTGGGAGGAGAGGGTCTGGAGTTTGTTTTTGTTAGAATCCTTGCCTGGCATGGTCTAGTAGGAGGGGCCTAGACATTGTCTCACTGTCGCTAAGAGTGGCAAGAACTTGAGAGATGCAGTTGTGTCTTGCCCTCCTTGCTACCTAGCCACCTGTGCCACACGGGTCCAAGATTCTGGATCCCGTAAGTCTGCAGAGGACATCCACAGAGCTATATTAAGAGTTTTGCTCCGGGGCTGGAGAGATAGCCTAGCGGTTAAGAGCACCGACGCTCTTGCAGAGGACCCGGGTTCGATCCCCAGCACCCACATGGCGGCTAAGAACCGTCTGTAACTCCAATTCCAGGAGAACTCCAGTTCCAGGGGAATCTGAGACCCTCTTCTGACCTCCGCGGCATTGCACGACACGGGTGCACAGACCTGCATGCAAATAATACATTCATACACATACAAAAATAAATAATAAAAAAAAAAATTAAAAAAAAAAAAGAGTTTTGCTCCAAAAGGAGGCAGCTTCCCGTGTGGAAATTTTAACTCCTTGGTTCTTGAGGAGTGTCTTTATTTTCTTAGTCTGTGGGTCCTTTTGGCATGCCTGTTTGTTTCCCATGATAGAGAAATATAGGAAATGCTAGTGAGTAGAGAAATATTTAGAAGCAGAGGCTTTGAAACTTATCCCACATGAGATGAGTCATGGGGACGGGCCAACAGCCTGGCCGCTACCCTGCACCTTCCTTTCAGGAGGGATTTACTTCCCTAATCTGAACCATCAGAAATTTTTCCCACTCGTGAGGGAAAAGTTGAGCTGAGAGAGACACAGCCCAAGAGCCAAAAATACTTTTTTCCTTCTTCCTTCTTATGAAAGGTCAAGCCCCATGTCTTGGTGCCAGTTGTAGTCTGAAGCTTATTGTCCTGTGGTCCTTTAAATGTGTATCATGCATGTGCTGGCTTCCACTAGATGTTCTTCTCCCTTGGACTAGGGCTCACAGCTCCACAGTACTGCAAGCCTCAGGTCCGTCCCTAGCTGGCTGGCTGACAGTCCTAGCTGAGCCCCAGCAGGGAGGGAAGGTGAGAAGTAAGACCTGGAAAGAAAGAAAGATGGACTCAGAGAGACTGGGAGGAAAAGACTTGATTTATAGATGACAGTAATGTGTTTATATACTAAAGCTACTGTGCTCTGGGCAAGGAAGTGGGGGCAGGAGGGTGTGAATGAGAAGGGAAGTGTGAGCCATCTTGGCTCTTATCTGGGGCAACAGGACTCCCAGTTGTGTGTATAGTAAACTGGAGGTGTGACATACACTTGGTACATCAAAAGAGAGAGCCCTCAGGGTCTAGAGCTTTGTTCAGGTGAAGCAGGAATACCACATTATCACAACCCCAGGGGGCTGCCAGATGCCCATGGAGCTACCAGGACAATTTTTGCAGATTCCCACTTCCAGCCAGACAAAGTCTCAGTCCCATACTGAACCAGACAAAAACCCAGCACAGAACTGCAGAAGTGGGTAGCAGAACCCAATCTTAGCTAAAGAAATGTTGGCAGCTTATTATGGTTAGGTAAGGAAGAACTGACCTTCTTTAAGAAAGTGATTCCAGATAGGCTGACTAGAGCTCAGAGGATGAACTGGCACTGAGGAATGTCTGGGGAGAGTAATTTGGCAAAATAGACCCTAACATAATGACAGAATGTGTGAACTCCAGGGGTGGGAGTGCTGTGAGAGTGTGCCAATGGAGAAGTGGTATAAAGGCAACTAGACTGGTTGAAAAATTATTTATGGAATACACAAAAATTCAATAAAATAATTTTTATAAAAGAAACAATACACTGAATCTGATAGAAGGGAAAGTAGGGAATAGACTGGGACTTATAGGCAAAGGAAGGGACCCCATGAACAGAAATACTATAGTGCAACTATTAAGTCTAACAATTGACAAATAGGAACACATGAAATGACAAAGCTTGTACATAAAGGATATCATCATTCAAATGAGGAGGCAACCTGTACAATGGGGAACAATCCTTCACCAACTATACCTTTGTCAGAGAACTAAAAAACAATAGTCATTAAAAAAAATACCTGAATAGGGCTGGAGAGATAGCCTAGCGGTTAAGAGCACCAACTGCTCTTGCAGAGGACACGGGTTCAATCCCCAGCACCCACATGGCAGCTAAGAACCGTCTGAAACTCCAATTCCAGGAGAACTCCAGTTCCAGGGGAATCCGAGACCCTCTTCTGACCTCTGCGGCATTGCACGACACGGGTGCATAGACTTACATGCAGACAGTACACTCATACACATACAAAAATAAATAAAATTTAAAAAAAACCTGAATAAATGTTGGGGTGTGGAACTAAGTATGGAATTCTCAAATTATGAAATTCAAATGGCTGAGGAATGTGTTTCAAATTGCTTAACATCTTTAGTCATCAGGGAAATGCAAATTAAAACTATTTTGAGATTTTTGACTTACCACATTCATAGTGGCTAAGATCCAAAAACAACAAAAAAAGAAATTCTGGGGAGAATATGGAGAACAGGAAAACTTATTCAATGTTGGTGGGAATGCAAAGTATGAAACCACTATGGAAATGAGCATGAAGATCCTCAAAAAGCTAGAAATAGATATACCAAATTGCCCATCCATACCACTCTTTGGCATGTACCCAAATGACTCTACATCTTACCACGACAAAGAACTAAACTAGAGAACACTTAAAAGATTAAACAAATGGCCAAGCAGCATTTTAAAACATTGAACATTTACAGCTATTAGGGAAATGAAAATTAAATTACTATTATATTTTATCTTACCCTGCTTAGAAAGGCTAACACCCTTTAAACAAATGAAGTCAAGTTCTGGTGAAGATGTGATGAAATAAGAATACTGTTTTATTGCTGGTGTGAGTACTTTGTATCTGTAGCTTTGTGTGTCAGAACTGAAAACAAAACAGAACACTCAGGAAACTAGTCAGGAGCCATGAAAGGGGATATCTGGGAGGGGAGATAGAATGCAGTATTATAGAGAAGAGAGGACTAACGGGACGAGAAGGGTTAAATTGACAGGGTAATGGAAGTGCAGGATGTATGCAAACCAATGTAGCCACTGAGGAAATCAGTGTGGTGATTTCTCAAAAACAAGTAGTAGGTTTATCCCAATGACCCAACTGTACCACTATTGGACACATCCCAAAGGACTCATTGTCTTACTACAGAGATAACTTTATCCATAGTCATTGCTGCTCTACTCACAATAGCTGGGAAATGGAAGCAACCTAGATGTCCATCAACTAATGAATCAAGAGTAAATATGTGGAATGTTTATACAATATAATATTATTCAGCTTTTAAGAAAAAGGAAATTATCACATTCTTAGGAACTGGAAAAGTATGGTACTGGAAGCAATCATTCTGAATAAGGAAACTCGGACCCAGAAAGACTTACATGATATGTTATGTCTCATAAGAAGATTTTATCTTTTTTTTAAATTTTATTTATTTTTGTATGTGTGAGTGTACTGTCTGCATTTAGGTTTGTGCACCCATATCATGCAATGCTGCAGAGGTTAGAAGAGGGTCTTGGATTCCCCTGGAACCGGAGTTCTCCTGGAATTGGAGTTACAGATGGTTCTTAGCCGCCATGTGGGTGCTGGGGATCGAACCCGGGTCCTCTGCAAGAGCAGTCGGTGCTCTTAACCGCTAGGCTATCTCTCCAGCCCCAAGAAGATTTTATCTTTTACCTTTAGATATGTGACTTTCAATTAGAAACCTAGTCAGAGAACATGAGGATGGGTTCCGTGGGAGGAAAGACAGAATGCAGTTTTACAAAGAGGAAAGAGAAAAATAATCAAACACAAAGGGTTAGGCTGAGAGAAGAATGGAAGATCAGGGCAGAGGCAGGAGAATGGGGATAATTTATTGTAAAAGTCTTTTGAAAATTCCAGTGGAAACCTATTAGTGCAAAAGCTTCTTAAAATATGCACACATATAATAATTGTTTAAATAGTGTTGCCTTATAACAGGGACAATGTCTCTATGAGACACCCATGCCAGCAAATAAAAAGCTCATGGTGGCTGCACATGGTGGCACATGCCTTTAATCCTAGCACTCGGGAGGCAGGGACAGGTGGATGTCTGTGAGTTCAAGGTCAGCCTGGCCTACAGAGCAAATTCCTGGCCAGCTGGGGCTACAGGGAGACCCTGTCTCACAAACACCACCAACAAAAAAAGAGCTCATGGTAGAAACTGGCTCATTTTTTAGGTTTCATAGAGTCTCAAACAATAGTGGCTACTATTATTGCCCTAGGTTGCCCTAAATAATTTGATGTTAAGAACCTATTGCTGAAGACACAGCATATGTGAGTTTATGAACAAATGTGAGGGAATCATGCTGGTACTGACCTCAAAGCTTCATTCATCATTGGTACCTAGATTTCTTAGTCTTTGAAAAGTGATTAGCCATACCCAGCTGTGAACCCAGCAATAATGACTAGCCTGGCAGGATATGCCCACTTGTGTAATAGTGGCAATAATAGAATATTTTCCACATAATGAAGCAATTTCTGACTAATTTTAATTACTGATTAACAAGATAGAGCCCATAGCTTGTACTGTTATCAGGAACAAGAACCTATAAACAGGCCACAGGGGAGAATCTACTATTGTTAGCCAAATGGACATAAGAGCTCCAACTGCTTTTGCAGAGGACCTGGGTTCAATTCCCAGCACCCACATGATGGCTAAGAACTGTATTTGACTCCAGTTCCAGGGGAATCCGACACCCTCTTCTGACCTCCGCGGCATTGCACGACACGGGTGCACAAACCTACATGCAGACAGTACATTCATACACATAAAAATAAATAAATAAAATTTTAAAAAATGGAGTATAAACTGTAGGATAACCTTGAAAAAAAAGAAATTCTCAAAGAGTTGTATATACCCAAAAGATTCATCCTACTGCAGAGGTATGTGCACAACCATGTTTATTGCAGCTCTTTTTTTGTTTGTTTTTGTTTTTTCGAGACAGGATCTATCTGTAGCCCCAGCTGTCCTGGAACTCACTCTGTAGACCAGGATCACAAAGATCCACCTGCTTCTGCCTCCCATGTGCTAGGATTAAAGGTGTGCAGCTCTTTTAACAATAGTGAATAGCTGGAAGCAACCCAAGTATTCCTCAACCAATGAGCGTATAATAAAGAAAATGTGGTACATCTACAGAATGGAGTTCTATGCAGCAGTAAAGAAAGATGACATCATGAACTTTGCAGGTAAATGGATGGAACTAGAAGCCATTCTGCTAAGTGAAGTAACAGTCCCAAAAGAACAAAGGACATATGTTGTCCCTCATTTGTGTGTCCTAGCACCAAATCCTTATATTTAAGTCAAGCTGGGCATTATTTTATTAAATATAAAACCACATTGCATGATGCTACTATAGATGTACCTTGAAGTTTAGGTCTCTATTTTCCTAAGTTCTAAGATTTATGAGAAAGAATCAATCTCCTCTTTAAAATACATTAAGCTGGGTGTGGTGGTGCACACCTTTAATCCCAGCACTCGGGAGGCAGAGGTAGGCCTATCTCTGTGAGCTCAAGACCAGCCTGCTCTACATAGTGAGTTCCAGGCCAGCTGAGACTAAAGGGAGACCCAAAAAAAAAAAGTAATTAAAACATATACCAACTTGCTATGTAACTTGGGAATGTAAAGGTATATCTCATTTTGCCTGCATGCAATATTACTGTTAAAATGTGAATCTCAAATATGTTTTGGAATTAACTTATAGTTTATTTTCATACTCTGTCATTTTGGTATATGTGTAGAGTATCTATGTATGCATATTTTGGATTAATATAAAATTAAAGGGAACAACAAAAGACTTGTTCAAAGAATTGACCAAAACAGTAAACAGTAAAAAAAAGACTAAGAAAAAGATGCAAGACAGGACTCGACATGTATGGCAGAGCACATGTGCTATGGTGGAAGGGGTCATGGATGGGGAAATGGGTCTAAATTTAATTGGGAAAAGTTGTATGAAATGCACAAAAAGCTCAATAAAAATTTTAAAAATATTATTTAAAAAGGAAAAGAAATTGCATCCTATACAATATATTCATTTAATATAATCACAACCTTGTTTCTAAAATATGATTGAGAGATCATTAATTTTATGAATTTGGTCAATTTCTTAAAGTTAAGAAGATGAAAATTACTAACTGGAAATAAAAGCAGTATAAATACAACTATTTTTATTGATGGATTTTGTGTGTGTGTGTGTGGCCTAAAATAGTCCCATCAAACAGTACTTTAAAAAGCAAAAATATTTTAAAATCCGAGTAAAGTCAAAGAGATACTGCCTTTCTAAATCTGTACCCTGACCCAGTGTGGAGCACAAGGCCAGAACTGATGGTTGTTTGGGCTTGCCAAGGAGGAGCCTTCAAAAATGCCATCTTTCAGCCTGATAAAGAAAAAACCATAAGCTGAAGATGCTAAAACCTATGATATATGTGACATGCATATATGCATACTTTGGAGTGATGCAAATTGGAAGGAATAACAACAACAACAACAAGACTGAGTCAAAGAACTGACTGAAATGATGAACTTCTGCTTAAAAGAGTAAACTTCTGCATCGAAAATTTTAAAAGAGACTGAGAAAAAGATGAAAAATATGTTTGGCAGAATTCATGAGCTCTGGTAGGGTGGGAGGGGTGAGGAAGGGGGAATGGGCCTAGATTTGATTGGAAATTTTGTATGAAATGCACAAAGCTTCAATAAAATTGGTTTTGAAAAAGAATTGCAAAGTAAATGCTTTAGTAGCTATCATTTTCCTGTCTGTAGTTTGGGGTGATTGGAGAATTCCTGGAGGAAAGGAAATCAAATTTGGAGGTGTTAAAAATTACTAATTTCTAGTCAAGAGAGATGGCCCAGTGATTAAGAGCTTAAGGCTTCTCTTGCAAAGTACCCAAATTCAAATCCTAGGACCCACGTGGAAGTTAACAACGGTCCATAACTCCAATTCCAGGGGATCTGTTCCTATCTTTTGACATCTCTGGGCATTGCAGGACACAGGTACATTTACATACACACAGGCAACACACATAAAATAAAAATAAATACAGGGCTGGAGCGATGGCCTAGCGGTTAAGAGCGCCGACCGCTCTTGCAGAGGACCCGGGTTCGATCCCCAGACCCACATGGCGGCCGAGAGCCGTCTGAAACTCCAATTCCAGGAGAACTCCAGTTCCAGGGGAGTCCGACGCCCTCTTCTGATCTCCACGGCATTGCACGTCACGGGTGCACAGACTTGCATGCACACAATACATTTATACACGTACGGAAAAAAAAATAAAATAAAATAAAAAATAAATAAATAAATAAATACAATTTTTAAAAACACTAGTAATTTCTATTTTTGTTTTGTGTTTCTGGAGATTGAATCCACAGTCTTGCATATGTAGAACATGCACTATACCATAGAATCACTTACCAGAATTAAGTTACATAAGTCAAGTAACTTCAGGGAGAAGTCTCACACAGGCTGCACACAATTTTACTTGCAGGATCAATATAACATTATCCTAGAGTGTCATTTACTTTATAGACACGTAATTTCCTTTTATTTTCCCCTTAAATTGTACCTTTGTAATTCATCTTGCATCATCTCAGCACTTCTTGTATCCTCTATCACTTGATACAGTGACTCTTGAGACTAAAAGAATTTGAAAATGTTACCATTAGTCTAGTACAAATGCCTGCAGCCTTGTTTTATGCTGAAGTTTTATCATGAGGCACCCATGCTTCTATTTTTGCATGTTTTACTGAGACTATGTGGTAAATTGTAGGAAGCTTTCTTTTTATGGCAAACAGGGACCATGCAGCCCTGTTAAGGGGAATGGGAACACAGTGCCTGCTTTGAAGACACTGTGGGGAGCTGACCACTCTGCGCAGAGGTCAGCCGGCTACCTCCTGTAGCCTGGGTGAGTAGTACTTCCACCTCAGGCCCTTAGCCTGGACCCATGAGATATGTGTTCCACTCTTGGCCACCATGACTTCCCACCTGCCCAGAGACTGCTGAACTCTGGACAGGAATTTCAGGCTGATGGCTGAAGGTCTATCTTCAGCCTATATCCATTCACAACACCAGCTACCCAGATTGGTGGTCTGCAAGAGGAACATTTTTCCAACCCACTGGCCACCCAAATGCAATGCAATGCAGACTTACCTTAGCCTGTATGTGTGCAATAATAGTAAAAATAATGGCCGGGAATTCTGTGATGATGTTACTATGAAATTCAAATTTACTCCTTGCTACAGCTTGCTTTTATAAACCAAATGATGTCAGTTCCCAGGACCAATCATAAGCCCCCCAACTCCATGCCACTGGACACCATTTCCCCACCCAGCATGGCCACGTTGTTTGCTCCTCCTTGGGGTGGGGTCAGACCCTCAGCCACGTGGTGCCCTGAGGTGTGCTAGCTAAAAGCTAGCCTGCAATTTAAGCTGGATTTTCCCACATCTCCCCGTTTTATTTTTTGAGAGGCAGACAAGCCCATGGGAGAGGTTGGTATCTATAAAGGAATCTGTTTTTTTTTTAATTTTTTATATGTATGAATGTACTGTCTGCATGTAGGTTAGTGCACCCGTGTCGTGCAATGCCACGGAGGTCAGAAGAAGGTGTCAGATTCCCTTGGAACTGGAGTTAAAGACGTTTCTTAGCTGCCATGTGGGAGCTGGCGATTGAACCCAGGTCCTCTGCAAGAGCGGTCGGCGCTCTTAACCGCTAGGCCATCTCTCCAGCCCAGGAATCTGTTCTTAAATACATGATTGCTTAAATCTATCTTGAGAGGTGGGTGGAGGCAGGCCAGACTTAAGATTTTTATCTTTTACACTAAAACCAACTTGTGCTCAAAAAACTAACCATGAGGTAATAAGTAATAAGTAATGAATACAAGCATCCTTCATGTAAAACCAATTTGCAAGCAACTATGCCCAAACTTATACAGCCCAAGGTCCCCATTGTCCAGCTCAAGGGGCTTGTATATACAAGCATGTTGATCAAATAAGAGTCCAGTCTATATTGCTGTAGTTCCACAATTCATCCCAATCTCCACAGCCCTCACATTCTACCATGCCCCCTCTTCCGAAGATTGTTCCCTAGGCTTTAGAAAAGGGCCACAAGTGGGCAAGAAGCAAAACAGTCTACTTTCTCTGGAGATGTCATTTTGTACTCTGATCAGTTCAGGCTGTTTCCTTTAATGGGTTGGCAGTTTATTCAGGGGTACCTTTTTAATCCTACTAACAAAACACAAGCAGTTAGATACACAGGCATTTAAACAGTACTAATTATTATGATAAGTTACATTGTGGGCACAGACACAGATGTTGTTTGGATGGTATGCTAATCCATGAACTAGCTTTTCTGTAAAAGATGACAAGGTCTTACTGTGGCTTATAACATCTCCTAACTACTAGAGGATGTAAGCTTGTGGCATCAGCCATGGGTTATTCCTCCAAGGAGAGAGCTATTAGCCAATTAGATTTGGGATATACGGGCATATGGCTGCCACTGCTGCACAGTATTTCCAGGCAGGTGAGGTGTAGCTGGTGCTGATGGAGGAGTATTGCTTAATTCAAGGGGACCTATATTTGCTTTATTGGTTTAGTGGTCTTTGGTAACACTCTCTGGTATTCCAGAGACCAACTGTACACTTGCAAGTGCGGTCTCAATACATCTTTCCCATGCTTACATCAGGTCTTCGACAGCAGGGCCTTATTGCCTCTCTTCTTGCAGGTATCCCAGTTTACAGGCAAGAAGCCTTTACCTTTTGGGGGGGGACTTGGCTCCCCTGGCCAACATCTCCTTGGTAGAATAATCCATTGCTGATATCAGAGCTCTCCTGTGTTAATATATTTTTGCAGCTTATAATGATTACTCTTTGACTTTGAATGGAGACTGTCTTTTCACAGTTCTTATGTCTATCAGTCAATTAAAGAAAGTAGTTATGCCTGCTTTATAAAAAAATTACTACTATAACAGTCGGCTCTAATTTATGGTTAGGGAATGACTTCATTACTATCATGTTTTTCTTTGTTCTATAAAAAGGAGGTAAGAAAGTCTCTCATATTAAAACTTCACCACATCTGGAGGGTAAAGCTCATTAGGACACATTATAAACAGTCACTTCAAATAGGATCCACAGAGATGTTTGATGCCTGTAGCTCAGGCAGTCTGAGGCTTTTTTCCCTTTTAATGTTCAGATGGGCCAACTTCTCTGCTGGTATTTTTTGGTACATCCTGCACAATGCAAAGCTGTATCTTTTCTTTCTCAGCCATTAAGTTGGTGACATTTTGACCAGTGGGAACATGCAAATCTTTTCCCATAGCTAGTTTTAAGATTTAAATTGAAAAATTTGACAAAAGGTTTAATATATAACTGTATCCTCCCTTTTTTATTTTAGGTTTTTATTTTTTCATCCATGAATCTCTAAAAGGCAGTTGTATTACACATACCTATTGGCAGGAATCAAGGTATAAATTTTCATTAAATTTACCCAAGCTGTTTATCATTGATCATATGTTGTTAATTTGGGGATAAACTTAGTTCCTTTAGTTAAATTATCCTACAGGTAAAAGAAAATGTTAAAAGATGATACTGTACAACACAAAAATTATAGAGATGTTTTACTTAGTTGTAAATGCTTTACAATACACATTTAACCATACTTTAAATTATATCTAAAATAAAATAAGATTGTTTCTTAAAACCAATATACATCCTACAACACTTTAAGAATTTGTTGGAGTTTTTGTCTTGGGTGTTGAAGGAGCACAACCAGCAAATGGTAGCATACACCCATAAAGTAGTTAACTGTTGCAGCACCTGTATAATTTTATTTAGCAATTATTAACTAAGACAAGCAAGTTACACAAATGACTATAGAAGTTTAACTATATTAATAGAGCTGCATCTGAGTTGAAGGGGCCAGTTTCAGCTCAGAGGCTTTTAGAATTGTACAAATACATATTAACATATTTACATAAACCCAATTAAAGATTATTAACACCAAAAAATATAAACCAAGTTTTGTATAGGTTGAATCTGTTAACAGTGATTTATAGTTGACCTTTTAGAACACAGGAGTTTAGAAAGTTAAGTATTCATACAGCCATACACACATGTGCACATGCACACATACATACAAGCATACATAAACATATGTACAAAGTAAAAAAGGTTGTGAGACCAATCTGTGGGAAGGAAGTTACATTATTGTCTTATATTCAATGAGAAAAGGTCATTTCCACAATTAAGTTTAGGTTTAAGCCTTGACAGAAGTCCATCGTCTATCTCGTGAGTATTGGAATCAAAGCTGCACCTTCAAAACACAATGAAAAATGAACCACTGCTCCATGGCAAGAGTGCCCGAGAGCAGCTTTATGCTTCCCAGTCACACACAGAATACTGTAAAGCCAGCCCTTCCCCCAGCAGCCATCCACTGTTTCCAGAGCAGGAGAGGGGCACAGAATAACAAACACTGGACTAGATTAACCAGCGTATTTACCAAGAGCTACAAACTGAAAAGTATAACAGCTTTATATTTTGCTTTTGGTCTTTTCAAGGCAGGGCCTCCCCACAGTCACAGCTGGCCTGGAGCTCACTCTGTAGACTATGCTGTCCTTGAACTCACAGACACCCACTCTGGCTTCCCCAGTGCTAGGATTAAAGGATGTGTGCCATGATGCCTGGCTCCACAAACCTGGAATTTACAAGCTCAATTTGCATCACAGAAGACTGGCCTTTAGAACTAGATCTCTGAGGAATTTTAGCAGACAAAAAGAAGACCTCAGCTGAATTAAGCACTGCAAAAACACTATTTAACACTATTTACAGAAAAAAAAATTTTAAGGACTTTTAAAACACATTTAAACTGTAGCTGGCTTTTTGCAGACTTTCATGCAAGCCAATGTTGGTAGACTAATTCCTGGGTAGGGAGTTGCCTCCACAACCAAAGCCAGCCTGTGCAAAGGTGCAAATGTTCACCTCTATAGAAGGCTTCCAGCAAAAGGCTTGAGCTGGCTCCATGGGCATGGCTGTCCTCCCTGCCCCCATGACCTTCGACACCTGAACTGCAGCCAGAAGGTGGAAGCCCCAGGGCCTGTCCTAGGGGCCAGCACCGAGGCTGCAGGGTAGGGTCTGAGCCCACCAAAAAAGCCTGCAGGAGGCAAGTGGACAGGAGAGGGAGGACTCCTCTCACAATTTCTCTGAATACCCACAATCTGGGAAGGCTGGGGAAGCAACAGATACCCCCAACTCAAGGAAGCCAAAATGGCACCTAGGGGCTCCATAAGGGTGTCCTGCTGAGTGAGTGAAAACCCACAAGAGATTGCAGGCTTCCCAAAGCCTATCAGAGAAAGGGTCTCTGGCACACAGGTCAAGTCTCCATCAGCACCATCCACAAGCTCACTAGCAGGGTCAACACGAGAATTCCCTCTACCTCCATCCTTAGTCCATGCCTTCACTGATTTGGATATTTGTAAATTTTCTCTATGCTACAACTTGAAACACATCAGCTACAGCAAACCACAGCACACAGTCAACAAAGACATGCCATACATCACAACACAATTCCTCCTGAAACATAGCTTCCTTAAAGGTGTCATTTCCCATCTTGCAGAGATTCTAGCTTATGAAACGGGTCTCCATGTCCCATGTTTGTGATGCCATATGTAGGAAGCTTTTATTTTTATGGCGAACAGGGACCACACAGCCCTGCTAAGGGGAATGGGAACACAGTGCCTGCCTTGTGGACACTGTGGGGGGCTGACCCCTCAGCACAGAGGCCAGCTGGCTACTTCCCGTAGGCTGGCCTAAGTGGTACTTCCACCTCAGGCCCTTAGCCTGGACCCACAAGACACGTGTTCTACTCTTGGCTATGACTTCCCACCTGCCCAGAGGCTGCTGAACCCTGGACAGGAATTTCAGGTTGATGGCTGAAGGTCTATCTTCAGCCTATGTCCACTCACAACACCAGCTACCCAGATTGGTGATCTGCAAGGGGAACCTTTCTCCAACCCACTGGCCACCCAAATGCAATGCAATGCAGGCCTACCTTAGCCTGTATGTGTGCAATAATAATAAAAATAATGGCCGGGCACTTGGGAGGCAGAGACAGGCGGATCTTTGTGAGTTCAAGGCCAGCCTGGTCTACAAGGTGAGTTTTCGAGACAGGGAGACCCTGTCTCGAAAAGACCAAAAAATAAAAAAATAAAAAAATAATGGCCGGGAATTCTGTGATGATGTTACTATGAAATTCAACTTTACTCCTTGCTACAGCTTACTTTTATAAACCAAATGACGTCAATTCCCAGGACCAATCATTAGCCCCCAACTCTGTGCCACTGCACACCATTGCCCCACCCAGCATGGCCACATTGCTCCTCCTTGGGGTGAGGTCAGACCCTTGGCCACACGGTGCCCTGAGGTGTGTTAGCTGGAAGCTAGCCTTCAATTTAAGCTGGATTTTCACACAGTAAATGCAGCTGACTTGTTACAACAGAGTGCTCATGGCCCAAAAGCCTAAGATGGGATTAGTTGGCTCTTTAAAAAACATTTATCAGCTCCTGTTGTACTAAAAAAACACATCTTTCTTACTAAGAAATTATATTTTATCTGATCTGAGGAGAAAGATGAAATCACATGTGGTAATTATTTATATTATTTTATTTTAAGCACTAACCCAACTCCTCCTGAAAAACAATCTGAATTGCACTCTCAGTCACCTCGATTCTGCATAGACATGTCACTATTAGCCTTCTTTGACAGTGAACCTAAACTTCCCCTATTCTATATGAGTTCAAAAAGATGTGTAGGAAAGGGAGACATTGTGGAGAGCAGGTGTGGTGACAGTTCTAAGAAGGCACCCGAGACTTTAGCAAAAAATTTTTTTAATTTTTTTTATTAATTTTATTTATTTCTTTATGTGTATGAATGTACTGTCTGCATGCAAGTCTGTGCACCCGTGTCGTGCAATGCCGTGGAGGTCAGAAGACGGTCTCGGATTCCCCTGGAACTGGAGTTCTCCTGGAATTGGAGTTTCAGACGGTTCTCGGCCGCCATGTGGGTGCTGGGGATCGAACCTGGGTCCTCTGTAAGAGTGGTCGGTGCTCTTAACCGCTAGGCCATCTCTCCAGCCCCGACTTTAGCAAAATTTTATGACTAACACCTGAGTCTTATGATCAACACCTGATTCCCTCCTACCTCAAAGTAAAGCCACGCTCACCGTTTGAGCTGTGCAGGTGCACCCTGTATACAAGATCAGGCCAGATGATACCAATAGACTAAGGCCACACAGCCTGGGCTGGGAAGGTAGATAAATAGAGGGACTTTCTAGATAGAGGGACACACACAGACTCTCTCTCTCTCCTTTCTAGTCTGAGAGAGAAGCTTGCTTGCCTGAGGAAGGAGAAGGCTTAGAGGGAGAAGCTTGGAGAAGGAGAAAAGATGTGCTTGAATAAACCCTTCTGACAAGACCTGCCTGCCTGAATAATAAACAGCTTTGAGAAGAATGAGTGAGAGGTGCTTTGTTGCTGCGGCTTCATACAAGTGTTTCCTACTAGTGTGCAAGTGTTTCATACAAGACATATTCTCTGGTCCCAGCTAACACACATAGCAAGTGACACAGCTCAGAATTGCTTTCTCTTTTTGTCACTGATCGATGGCATATTTTAATGAAATGGAAAGCTTATGCAACTAAAGTGGGGTTTTTTTCCCATTGTGAATGCCAAATAAACATACAAACAACTGCTATAGTTTAACTAACTGCTATGGTTAACATAAAGATGCCTATGTGTTGAAATATTCAGCCCAAGATCATAGTGGAACTGAGAGATGATTCTATCATGAGGCCATTAACTTCATCAATGGAATGATACAGTGATGAGCTCACAACTAAATGAGTAATTAGTAGGTGGAGTCTAGTTAGAGGAAGCATGTCACTGGATGTGTTTGAACGAGGAATTCTATGCTACAAACCTTCCTCTGTTTCTGTTTCCTGATTGCCAACAATTGAAAACCTGCCATAAAAGAAAATAGTAAGATTTGCATTTTAAATTAAAATTAAATTTTAAGGTCTATACTTTTGAGGGAAAATAACTCCAATATGAAACCTCTTCACTCAATAGAAGAGCTTGTAATCAACAAAATAAGATTGTGAACACCAATCTTCAGCCCTTATTAACATGTAACAGAAACCCTGCTGTACTGTTCTTGCTGTTGTTCACTATGAATATTGCTTTTCTAGCTAACAGATGGTTTATGCTGATGTTTTCCAGATATCCTAGTGAGAGTATTCATTTATTCTTCCTACCAATTTAATAAGTCTGACTTAAATGGTTGTAACCACTGTAGACTACCACTAAGATCTTAATATAAAATAATTATCATCTATACTTGTCCAGGTTGTTGATTTCTTCTATTTGTGCTCTTTTGCTTATGAAATATTGTGCCATCTGGTTTTTCTCTCTTAGAGCCAGTAAAAAATTGTGTCAATAATCCTATAGAGAAAAACAATTTAAAACTCAGAATTGCATGTTTCTCAAGAAAACTGAAAATCTGATCAAAGCCTTAGTGGAAGTCAATGTACACTGTAGGTTGAATGAACAGCAGCCTCTTCTTTCTCACACCACAGTGCTTTTATATCCCACATCTTCCATCTGAACAGCTTATATTTCATCCAGAACTTCCCATAACCCATAGTTCTCCTAAACACTCCCTGCAAACATGAATTCTTTCCATGAACTATGCTGTTACCCTGCATTTATCTAATATTTTGGTCTCAAGGGACTGTGGCCATCTATACCAAGAGTTCCTTGAGGACAGGTGTTGTGCCTTTTTCCTTTATTGTCTTAAAAACTAAACAACAGAAAAGGTTTATATTATTTCCCTTGAGTGATGAGTTAATTCACATCTGTATAGCAGGGTTTATTCTTTTGTATTCCAACTTAAATTTTCTCTCACAGAAGCATAATGCCTCACATAAATGTCCTATCTTCTACTTGAGAAATATTACAAAACTGGACATGTATTCCCTAGTATGAAAGATACATTGTTACATTTGCTTAATCCTTGTTAGACAATGCTTTAGTGAGAAACACTTAATTTCAGTGATATAGCACTGAAAGCTTTACGGAAACATCTACTTTTCACTATTTTGTGGAAGGTATTTATTGGAAAAGTTATGGTATCAGAAATTCCTAGTTCAAATGGTTCACTAATGACACATGTTATAAATTAAATGACATAAGATTTGAATGAAGTTTTATGGACTATTAATAAAATATCCATGGAACTGGGATGGTGGTGAATGCTTTTAATCTCACCACTTGGGAGGGATAGGTTGGCAGATATCTGTGAGATGGGAGCTATTTTGTGGATTTCCAGGACAACTGTGGCTATGAGACCCTGTCTCAAAAAAAAAATTCAAATTCAAATTCAAAGTTCTACAGGATTGTTTAATTACAAGATTTATCTTTTATCTGTAAAAATTCTCTGTAACTGTGATATACATCTACTTAAAATTCATTTACTCTCCATACTTTTTAGTCACTGCTTAGTTATTTTTCTTTCTTTTCTTTTGTCTTTTTGAGACAGGGTCTCCATGTAGCCCCAGCTGTCCTGGAACTCACTCTGTAGACCAGGCTGTCCCTGAACTCACAAAGATCCACTTGCCTCTGCCTCCCAAGTGCTAGGATTAAAGGCATGTGCCACCACACCCGGCCTTTAAAGCTATTTTTCATTTTATGCAAAATATATATCAGAAATGAAGGTATCATTGTTTACCAACTCATAGTATAATAATCATCCACACATGCAAGTTTTAACCAAGGAAAGTCTTAGAGTTGTTTGCATGGTTAAAAGCCAGTGATGGCCGGGCGTGGTGGTGCACGCCTTTAATCCTAGCACTTGGGAGGCAGAGGCAGGTGGATCTTTGTGAGTTCAAGGCCAGCCTGGTCTACAGAGTGAGTTCCAGGACAGCTGGGGCCACAGGGATACCCTGTCTCGAAAAGACAAAAAAAAAAAAAAAATTTGGTTGCAGTAAGGAAAAACTGTCAAAGCAACCCACATAACTAGTTCAGTTTCAAGGAATATATTATTTAGAAGGTTTTTTTTTTTTTTTTTGGTCTTTTTGAGACAGGGTCTCCCTGTAGCCCCAGCTGTCCTGGAACACACCATGTAGACCAGGCTGGCCTTGAACTCACAGAGATCTGGCTGCCTCTGTGTCAAGTGGAATTAAAGGCATATACCACCATGCCCAGCATTATTTAGAATTTTTTAAATACCAAGTTCTAAGTTTTAAAATTTATTTCTATTTTCAAGATCATTATAAAATATGGAGCATATTCTTACCAAATAATATAACCTTGAAAGTACTGTAATACTTTACACAAAATACTATGAATAAGAAATGTGAATTCACAAATTCCAGAAGTACATTATATGAGGGAACACTGAGATCAGCCCCTAGCTAACTGAAGTATACATGGGCCTCATCTGAAGGGGCTTTAATAGTACCTAATTGTGTTCTCTATCACAGAAGCTGAGAGTCTAGTTTTCTGCAAGAGTCTCCTGAAATTTAAACATAGATTCATTTTCAAAAACAATCAAGTATATCTTTGGGTCACAATGAGTGCATAGTACTTGAGTTTTATTCATTGTGGTTTCTGAATGGCTAGGTAGAGAGCAAATATTTGCATGCAAAATCTTTATTATATTCTTTAGCAGTATGTTTTTAAATATAATTTTATTGTAGTTTTGTGCATTTCATACAGCATTTCTCTGTCCTATTTAGATTCATTCCCCTTTCCATGCCCCCGACCCCACCTGAGTTCATGCATTCTGCCATGCATGTCTTGTATCTTTTTCTCAGTCTTTTTAAAAGTTTTTTTTTTAATGCAGAGGTTTGTTATTTTGGGCAGAAATTTACTCTTTCAGTCAGCTCTTTGTCCCCATCCTTTTGTTGTTGTTGTTGTTGTTCCTTCAAATTTGTATTGCTTCAAAATATGCATCTATATTTATATCACACATATACTATAATTATGACATCTGAAAATAAACTGTATGTTAATTCCAAATTATATTTAGGAATTCACATTTTCCCCTTTTAATTTTATTTTATTCTAAAGTATGCATACATACCCTCCACCCATATACCAAAATTACAAAGTCTGAAAATAAGTGGTAGGTTAATTCTAGAACCCGTTAAGGGATTCACATTATAAGAGTGCACTTGCTTTCAGATAAAAAGAACTACAACATTAACGTTGCTCAGTTTGTAGCAGTACATTTACGAAAAATAAATTGGCACCAAAATGATGATACCATCTTGAATAATTTATCCAATACATATTTACATTCCATTTCTATTGAATTCTCCTTCATTGTTACTCGAATGAAAGTTTAGTTGGAAAAGAATGTCAAAACTAAATGATAAGGTAGCCCAAGTGAGGCATGATGGTAAATTTGAAATTCCAGCAACTGAGAGCTTAAAGTAAAGAAATTCTAAGTTCAATGTCATCCTCAGCTACATAAAAAGTTCACAGTCAACTTAGACTCTATAAGTCTCTGTATCAAAATCTAAGGAAGAAGAAAAGGAGAGGCATCCCATTAGAGTTCTCACTCTTTGTGGTTATCTGTTTAGAACTGCCAGAAGTCTATGAAATTCATACTTAGATAAATGCTATTGCGCTTAAACTAACAAGAAGATCATTGACTTACTACACCAGTCCTTGCTTCTCACTGAAATTTGTTTACCTAATGACCTTAGGACAACAAGGGACGTGAAAAGCTTAAAGGATCCACCTATAATTATTAATGGAGTACTCAAAAGAAAATTTGAAAGACCTTCTGAGTGGCCAAGAATGTAGACAATAATTATCTTTATAATTTCCAGGCTGTGGAAGTAAAGAAAGCAGATTTACTTCAATATGATATCAAATGGGAGCTTATAAGGAGACTCTCCACAGGGTAGGGAACACAGGTCTAGATTTGATAATCTTGTACTATATATATATATATAATTAATTTTTAAAAAAGAAGGAGACTTTCATCAAACTCCAACACTTCTAAAGATCTCTATATTTTTCTGATTTGAGAACTCATATATTACACTGAAGTATTTCAAAATTGTTATTTAGAGATGTATCAGAATCTCAAAGAAATAATTTATTAAGATTTCCATGTGCAGGGGTTTATTAGATTTACGAAATAAAATAATTTATGCTTGCAAAACTCTCCTCTGGTGATCCTGAGACACTAGTTGAGTACTTCTACCTGAGTATGGAGAAGCAGACAAATATTTCATGAATCTTATCTCTCAGCCATGTGGCCAAATACTTTTATGCTTTGCATATTTGGAAGGCGAGAGAGACACACTAAAACTTCCATTTAATTTCCTTGGGTAGGTCAGGATAGTATGTAAGAAAGTACAAGTGCAACCTGAGAATCTCCCTATGCCAGGCCAGGGAGATTCTCATTGCTCCAGGGCTCACATCTACTCTCCTTACCTAGTTAGAACCTACCCATTATGTCCCTGATGCCGTGGTAACTGACCTAACCCACTCTGTCTTGATCCTCTTATACCCAGATCAACTACATTTTAGCTACTCCTGGGCTCACATCTACTCAGATGTTCCCTGTATTGTCCATGCCCCTGCCTTGGTATCCTCACATAAGAGAGCTCTGGAATCATCCTACTACAGAGATACTCATACAGCCATGTTTCTTGCTGCTCTCATCACAATACCTAAGAAATGGAAACAACTTAAATGTCCCTCAACCCATGAATGGATAATGAAAATGTTTACATTTGCACAATGGAGTCAGTCCTTCTCGGCAGTAAAGAAAAATTAAATTTCCAAGGAAATTGGTGGAACTAGAAACTATCATGGTAAGTGAAATAATAGACTCAGAAAAACAAGCACTGTGTGGTCTCTCTCATTTGGGGATCTTAATACCAATTCTTTATATGTGAGTAAATATCCTGAAGTTATAGCAGGTAACTGGAAAGGAACAATGGTGTTAAAGGGAAAGAAAGAGCTGGAGAAATGGTGATAGTAGGAGATATGTATCATCAGTAGGGAAATAGGGAAAATGGTATTTAACTAGAAAGGGAGGAGGGGAGTTATATAAGGAAACATGAATAAAGGGGGAAAAGTTCAGCAGAGGGGAATATAGGAAAAAAATATTATGAAGAAGGAAATGGGAGTACTTTAACTGGAGAGGGAAAAAGGAGGGTTATATAAAGGGAGAGAAGACAGAGAGAAATAATGCTGAGATGGTATGAAAAAAACAGAGGGAAATATAGTAGTTCAAAAAGCAGGGTCAGGGTAGTCAAAGAGACTCTGAAAATAACACAGGTTATTTTCTTCCCAGAACATGAAGATCATACCCTATTGCTAAAGACAGGACATATTTTGGACACAAAACTTGGAGCAACGGAACTGCTACTGAGCTAGAATCAACCTCCCTCAACTAGCTCTCATAGTATCAAAGGATACAGTGAAAGCTCCTAAAAGAGAAAATAAATCAATAGTTCAACTTACCTGCAAAGCCTATGAACCAAAAATGACTGGCACCACAAACTTTCACTATTGGTGCATTAGTGGCACTTTTATCTTTGGGACAATCAATAGCTATCTAATTGAACTCAAAGCCCACTCAATGGAAGAGAACTCGTGTGTAGCACTGTAAACATATCTAAATAGAAACAGCTGGAGAGGTCATAGACTCTAGAGAAAAGCCTATGTCTGTCACCTCCCTACAAAAATGCAATTTCTTTCTGCGTGCTAAATATGTACCCTTATATTTATGGATAAGTATAACTGTCAACACTTATCAAAGAAGCTTTATTTCAGAACAGATGAAGACTATTTACAGAATTCCACAATTGGTCAAATCCAGAGATTAAGTGAATGTGAGAAGTCCAGCTCTAAGTGACACATCCACAATGAAAGCTCTACACCTAAGGCTCAGGATGTACAGGGGAACAGGAGGTAAAGTGAATATTAATGCATCTCTCAAATCTCGCCAGTGAAGCTTCCACATGCAATAGATGGTGATAAATACAGAGAGCCACAACTGACCAAAATGTTGAGAAGAGACTATACAGTATGTTTCTCTGTATAAGACTCCTATATTAAACTTGATCCAACCAAGGCTCAAAGTGCATTGTGGAAGAGGGAGCATGAAGATTGTAAGAGCCAGCCAGGGGTGGTAGATTCCCACAAGAGAAAGGTTTTCCAGGGACCTGATAAATTGCTCATATGAACTTACAGCAATGATGATAGCATTCATCAAATCCATGCAAATTCAAACCAGATACAAACCCACCATAGAACTGGGTAAATGGATAAGAAGACTTAACCTTAGCTGGGGAGGGAAGGTTTGATTTTCTAGAAGTAGAGACAATACATAGTTTGACTAGGCTCCAGTGGATGAACTCATACCAGTGGACATCTGGGGACATCAACTTAATTTGACAGGTCCTAACATATAGGACAGAATCTTGAAATCTGTCTGCATGGTCTAAGGAAATGCAGATAGGGGAGCAGTTCTAAATATGATTAAGAGGTACTGTGTGAAATGCATAAACATCAATAAACAGAAAAAATATAACTTGTCTTAATAATGTAAAATATAACATAATTAGCTCCAACTTCTTAGAAATAGTAGGTTTAAAAGAAATTGAACTCTTATCTAAGTGAATTTTTCTAGCATAAAAGGAAATATGCCACAGGGCACAGGTTTGGATCACAGGAAAACTTGTAGGAGTCAGTTCTCACTTTCCACCTTGCCAACTCGGTATCTCTTACTAGTTCTCCAGTATGAAATGTGCTCCAGGCTTCCTGGCTTCCAAACTTCTTGTTTATTCTCCGTTCTCTACCTGCAATTTCTTTCTAGGACTGTTGGAATAACAGATATACAGCCCTCATCTGTCTTTTTATGTGGGTCATCAGGCTTGTTAAGCAAGCTCTTTTATGAGTACATTAATCTCTCCAGGACTTCTCTCTTGTTTTCAGCATAATCAACACCTAGTGACTGCCAGCCTGGTTTCTTCTTCAGAGAAAAGTCCATGTAAAATTCAGCTGTAGGTAAGTTATAACTCATTCACATTCTTTTAAAAGCTAGTAATTATCCTCTCCACCATTTTGAAAAAATCATATGTATACATGTAAACAGGAAAGATAAATTCTTCTTGGTGTTTTGCTTCAATTGACTCATTTCAAATTGGTCTGCCTGTTTGTGAACATGTTCCCTTTTCTATTTCTTCTATTTCAGCCTGGAATGAAAATCATTTTCAGAAAACTTTACAGCAATACACTTTCTGCTTATCACAAAAAACTTTTGTTTCCTTTGGATTTTAAGATAATGCCCATTTTCAAGGCAAATTTTACTTTCTTGTATGGTCTTGCACTAATTTAAAAAATGTTTTTATTATCTTTAACAAAATCTGTGTTTTCTCAAATATTTCCAACAATTAAACAAAAGAAAGCAATGTCTAATACTTCCCCCCAAAGTATACATATTTAAATTATCTTTGATAATTAGATTATTTTAAATTATTTTCATTCATATAATGTTTGAGCTTCTACCTGTGTTAAACAGACACAAATATCTCACTCTAAAACCAATCCACCATAAATAATTTTGGAAACAAACAAAATGGTGTGATTTGTACCTTGTTCTTTATGCTGATGTCAGCATGCTGTTCCATCAATTTGTCTACCACAGAGATGTTTACATTCCAAATAGCATAATGAAGAGCCATGTTTTCACTGTTGCCCCTGGTATTTGGATCAGCACCATGTTCCAATAAAATGGCCACACAGTCTTCAGGATCATATTGTGAAGATTGTGGGTATTTTACCAAGAAATTTATTGGAAACGTGCAATTCAAGACAAGCATTCCACAGGTTTCATGATTTCTGGTCAACTGAGATAAAAATCATTCCTATTTTCATCAAATCCATCTCATGCTTTAATTGTTGACTACTTGATCAGTCCAGTACAGTTGTCATTGTCACAGACATCAATGTTACACTTCTTCATTATTAGAAGAGTCATGACATCAGGATGATCATGTATAGGTATAATGCAAATGTGTTCTGTGAAAAATAATATTAATTCAATAATACATAATTATAAGGTAATTGTAAACATTATTAGCATATAGTAATTTTCTTCAGAACTAATGACAATATTTTTCAGACCTTATCACCCACTGCATTCACCAGAGAGCAACAAAATCATATTTTTTGTTGTTTTTTGGGGGTGAGATTTCCTTACTTACATGGCTGGGAATATGGCACATGACCTCTTGCACCAGAGACAAGGACACTGTTGGCTACATCCCTGGCCAGAGCAGCCTTTCTAAATAAGGATTAAGTTAAACTTGGACTTCAATCCTACTTTAAGCTCTATTGTTACCTATCACTTTGTCTTTCCAAACCTAAATTCCATCATCCATAAAATAGGGAACAAAAGTATAGTCATTTCACTGGATTGTCACTGGGATGTTTCAAAAGATATGTATTCAAAGCATTTAGAATTTGTTTCTAGCATAAAATTGCTCAATAGTTAGGCTTTTTATTTGATATTTGTCGGGGGGGGTTGGTATTTTTGAGACAGGGTCTCCCTTTAGTCCCAGCTGGCCTGTAGCTCACTCTGTAGACCAGGCTGGCCTTGAACTCACAGAGATCCACCTGCCTCTGCCTCCTAAGTGCTAGGATTAAAGGCGTGCACCACCACGCCAGGTGATATTTATTTTTTGAGGCATGGCCTGGCTCTATGGTGCAGGCTGGTCTTGAATTTACTATGTAGTTTAAGAAGTGTTAAAATTGAAGTCCTCTTGTTTAGCCTACTAGTAATCATGACTGCACTAAGCACCAGTGTTTCTTTTTTATACAATTTAATAACTCTGGATTTGGGGTTCCAGTTATGTTATTCATGATTATGTTTTGACAGCAGGTTTTCTTCTCTGTATCTCATTTAAAAAATTTCAGTGAGCTTTTTATACAATTCATATGAAATTTGTTAATCAAATTTAGATTCTGTTCTAGTTTGCTTTCAATTGCTGTGACAAAACACTCTCACTAAATCCAACTTGGAGAGGAAAGGCTTTATTTGGCTCACATCTCCTGGGTCACAGATCATCACTGAGGCAGCCCAACATAGGAACTCAAGGCAGGAATCTGAAGGCAGGAGCTAAAGCACAGGCCAAGGAGAAATGCTTCTTACTGGCTTATTCCCCTAACCCTTCCTCGGCCTGCTTTCTTATACAATACATAACAATCTGCCCAGGGGTGGCACCACTCAGAGTGGGATAGCCCCTCTCACATCATTCAACAACCAAGAAAATATCCCACAGACATGGCCACAGGCCAGTCCAATGGAGGAAATTCTCCAATTAAGGCTCCCTCGACCCATGTGTGTCAAATTGATACTAAAGCTATCCAACACAAGTGACCCCTTTTCAACTTGATACACAAAACACATCACTATTAAACAACCACCTTTCCATTTCTTGTCTGCAAGACGTAACGCTAACATTATACGACAACATGAATAGTAAAACCTTAAAAGCTCCCACAGACCTTAAAAAAATCCAAACACTTAAAATTTACAGTCAATCTTAAAAGTTTCTAAGCTGTCAGCTCCTGTAAAATCCAAAATAAATACTGTCTTACTTCAAAGAGAAAAATTGGGCACACCTGAGCATAATATAAGTCCAGCAAAGTAGCTCAAGACTGGACATCAGGGATTCACTAAAGATCTTCAGGGCTCTAAAGGGTTTCAGCAGCTCCACATCTCTAATTCTGCTGTCCACAGTGCAAACGGCTCATCTCAGAGGCCCAACCACATTCCATACCTGCTGCTAGTCTTGGTGGTCATCCCATGTTCAGTCTACACTTCCCAGCTTAAATAGGCTGCAACTGGGCCTGTGGGGTGCAGTGGGTCTCAGGTGCTAATCTCAGACTTGTACCTAAGGTCCTCCCTGCATAATAGATGGTTATCTTTCCTGTCTGGGGTCAAACATTGGTCAAGGTGGGGGACCCAGGACTGGTTATCAGATCCTGGTGTTCATACCACCTCTGGCCACATAATCAATTGAGTATGGCCAGCCTTTGGGGGCTCTACTGAGCCCCTCTGTGGCTGGCCTAGTGCTGCGTTCTTATCTCTAAAGCAGCCCTAAGCTGGAGTAGGCCTCTTGCTGAGCTAGGTTTGAAATTTGCTAATTTCTTTGATGTTACATTTCACACATTATCTACTGTTAGTTTAACCCTAACTACTTCTAATTCACACAACTTCTACATCCTAAGTATGCTCCTAACAGTAAGATACAACTCCTGAACAGGTTTCTAAACATTACCTCAATTCTGAGATGCAGAAATCAAGTAATGCATACAATTTCTGATCCTCTTGCACTGACAAGGTTTTGATTAATTATAGTTTTGTAGGACACCATTCTCATGTGTGAGCTAAATGTTTGATTCTAAAGCCTGTAGAATATTATCTTCTTTTGTTTTCTCTTTCCTAAAAGGCCTGCTCTGTTTACATCCTGAGTAATTTTGAACAAGATGTAATGCAGACCAATACCACTGAGCGTTCACCTTCTACTAGTCAAATACCTTGCCCGAGTCTCCCTGCCAGGAAATATCCCAGCCACCCTTTGAACTCCAGGAGTCTGCTCCCAGCACCCAGGGGCAGAGCCCCTCTGTTGTTTCTCAACAGCTATGAAGTTTTCATACACTGCAATGTGGGAGTAGTTTGCTTTCCAGAGGTCTCCTTCTATAGACAGTCTGTACCTGTGCACTTGTGGTTGAGACAAAGTCCTGAGTGAGTGACCCTAGGCAAATTATATAACCTTTCCAAGCCTCAGCATACTCTGCTGCAAGAAGGGAGCATTAACAACGCTTTTTCCAAAATGTGTTGTAAAGCTGAAAAGAGACCCGCAGTGTGCAGCTGCTGGTGGAATGCTTGACACAAGCCCTTGAGATTTTATTGCATATTAGTACTAGAAATAAAGTACAAAACATGCAGATTCCCATTTCTAGTGTTCCTATTTGTCTCTATAAGAAAAGGAAGAAAGATACTCTCTTTCTGTCACCACACAAGAGCCCTTGGCTATCTATAGTCTAACATTGTCTTAGATTGAGGTGTCAATCAAATATCACATTTAGACATAGACAACCTTGAAAATGAAATAAAGTAAAATGAAATAAAGTATATCATCTTTCACACCCCCAATATACTCACTTGTGAACTGGGACTGGTGGCCCTTGAGTCTGCATTGCCATACCTTACACCCTTGGAAGAGCCCATAGTAAATATCCCCAATGAATTTGACCAGCTTTGGGTCTGTGGTATTGACCAGATCCATTCCAGTTTGAAACAGGATTTTACCACTGAGCCAGTGGGGCACAGCCAAGGAAACGATGATCAGGAGGAAGGAAGAGAAGATGAGCAGAGATGCCAGCCTGTACCACATCTCTTTGAACCGTCCAGGCATGCTAGTGAGTACAGGTCATCCCTTGGGTCTCTGGGCAGCAGAAGGGCACATGGACATTTTCAGACACTCGGCAAAAGCCTGCTCCAGAGCCAGCTCTTACAAACACTCTAACTCAAGTTTTCCAGTCCATCTCTTCATTCTCCCTCAATGTCTGCCTCCTCAGCCTGTGTTTACTACACTCACATCTTGAACCTCTGTAGACAATCTTTCCCTGACTGGGTGTAACAGAGCGTGCAACAGAAGAAAGTAACCTTATATCCCCCAGTGGACTAGTGTTTCAGCATAGCCATTAATTGTTCCCTGTTCATATATTCAGGTAACCCAGGTGTGGACCTCATCATGACCAGAGGGTTATTACTAAGTGAAACCAGGTAATCTGATTATAAAGAATCTCTAACAAGACTTTTAGAAAATGGACATGGCAGAAGTAAAACAAAAATGGAATAATTAGCACTCACGGATTGCCAACAAAACGCAGTAGCAAATGTTGATCTCTTCCAGGCATGCCCTGCCATTTCTTTCTTTAAAATGTCACTGCTGTTCAGGAAAACCTACCAGAAAAAAATATCACTGCTGCCATAATCCCCAGAACTGTTATTAATACCAAGAAATGACTCTGGTTCCAATTGAAATCTATATATTGGGAGTTTATTGATTTACCCCTGGCAGAATCTATAAAATGAATTTTATTTGTTATGGCTGTAGGGCCAGCCTAGACCCTAGAATTTAATATTTTGATTTTTACTACACTGTTGAATAGCAAATTAATGTCACATGAGACTGACAACAGATACTCCACAAATATCAATGGGGTGCAGAATTGGTTAGCGGTAGCAAGTAAAAAATTAATTTCAAAACTTGGGAGGGGCTGCTGGAAGTTGCAATCTCTGCCAGTAAGAGCCTTGGAAACCTTTACTGGAGGCAATAGAGATGACAGTCTTAATATTTTATTGTTTTTAATTTTTACGTGTATGTGTGTATTACTTAGTTGTAAGTACATGCATCCATGTTGTGTACTTATAAAGCACTACAGAGGTCAGAAGAGGGCATCGGATCTCCTGGAATTGGAGTTACAGACAGTTGCTAGCTGTCATATGGGTGCTGGGATTTGAACCCATGTCCTCTGGAATAGCAGTCAGTGCTCTTAAACACTGAGCCATCTCTCCAGCCCCTGGAGGTACATGTTTTAGAATGACAAGATCCTTCCTAATGAGGGAGCTCATGAGAGGGTCCTCTCCATAGTGGAAATAATGAAACATATTTCTAAAGCCTGTATGGTACTGTGCTATACTGTGTGTGGCTTCAGTTGTCAAAGACACATCTAGGAAGAGGGAACCTCATTTGGGGATGTTCTCTATGGACTGGCCTTGTGGGTATGTCTGTGATTGTTGAATGCTGTGGGCAGGTTATCCTGGGTTGCATAAGAAAGCAGGTTGAGCACAGACCAGAGGAACAAGCTAGTAAGCAGCAGTCCTACATGGTCTGTGCTTCAGCCCCTGCTTCCAGGTTCCTGCATTGAGTTCCTGCCTGACTTCCCTCAAAGATGAACTGTCTCTGGGAATTGTAAGGTGACTAAAACCTTTCTTCCCCAAGGTGTTTCTGGTTACAGTGTTTTATCATAGCAACAGACAAACCAAACTCAGACTGGAGCCATAGGAGGTACAAAAGGGCTTTAGCCTATGTTTCTGCATTTCTAATGCTCCAGCAACCCTTTGGGCCAGGCAGCTGTTTTTCTCATGGGCAAAGTGAATGCCAATACTGGGGCTGGATTTTAGGACTTTGAAGTACAGCAGGTCACCTTCACCACAATGGCCTTGAAATAGCAACTGATTATCTGCTAATTAATGACATAAAGTATTTAAAAGCCATCTTAATAAATGACAAATAATGTTAGCTAACACTTTTTTTTCCAAGCCACTTTTTATTGAAGCTTTGTGCACTTCATACAAAATTTCCAATCAAATTTAGACCCATTCCCCCTTCCTTGCTCCCCCCACCAGAGCTCATGCATTCTGCCAAACATGTTTTTAATCTTTTTCTCAGTCTCTTTTAAAATTTTTGATGCAGAAGTTTACTGTTTGGGGCAGAAGTTCACCATTTCAGTCACTTCTTTGACCCAGTCTTTTTGCTGTTGTTGTTGTTGTTGCTTCAAATTTGCATCATTCAAAAATATGCATATATGGGCTGGAGAGATGGCCTAGTGGTTAAGAGTGCCAACTGCTCTTGCAGAGGACCTGGGTTCAATCCCCAGCACCCACATGGCGACTGAGAACCATCTGTAACTCCAGTTCCAGAGGAATCTGATGCCCTCTTCTGACCTCCACAGCATTGCACGACACGGGTGCACAAACCTACATGCAGACAGTACATTCATACACATTAAAAAATGCATATATGCATGCCACGTATATCTTTTAGCATCTTCAGCTTATGAGTTCTTTTTTTATTAGGCTGAAATATGTCAGGTTTGAAGGCTCCTCCTTGGCAAACCCAAACAACCATCAGTCCTGCCCTTATCCTCCACACTGGGGTTTTCCCTTCTCATGGTCATCAAATGAGGTTCAGTAAGCACCATGTCCTGTCTTGATTCTCCTTTACTGGTCTCTGTGATACAGCCTGGGTAGTTCAACAATGGCAGTCAATATTCTGAAGAGGCTGAAATCCCAGTAGTAGCTCATTCCACAAGTTGGATGTCTCAGCATTCTCCATCTGGCACTGAAGGATTCTTGGAGAGACATGAGTCTTCAGTCCATATTGGAAAGTTGAAAAGCTGGGTCTCATGTCTTTGAAGGATGGCAAAAGCAGTGGCAGCCTCTGGGTAGCTGCACTTGCCAGTAAGACATGCAAAACAACTGTGCTTTTTTTTTTTTTTTACTTTTTGTCTTTTACTAAGATCTCAAGTACCTGAAGTACAGTTTCTCAGACCTTACTAATTATTTATTTCTTTTTATACTTTCCTTTTGGATGCTTAAGGCCACACTGTTAGCCTAGATTAACCAAGGTTTCTGTTTTCTCAAGGTCAGTTGAGGATCTGGTCCTTAGGTATTGGGGCAGGGGGAGGGGCAGCCCCTGGCTCCTTTTGGCTTTTCATTTACCAGTCCTATCCACTCAAGGACAAAGTGCTAGACAAGGCTTCCCTTTTTGAAGCATGAGCAGACTTTCCTCTTTATGGACCGGACACTGGCTGAAGTCCCATTAGTGGATCTCCAAGATGTCTCTTCACAGGAAGACTGGTGACTAACATTTGCAGGACATTTCAAGAGATGTCCCCATGCATAGTACCCTGGGACTTAGTTGGCCTCTGAGGGCAAGGACCAAAGTTATCCCTTAGGACCCTCAGCCAAATTGGTGTGGGTGGCTAACATTCTTATTTTAACATTAAGAATGTTTTCAGATGTTAGGATATACATAATATCTTGGGGTCACATTTTAGCAATAATTATGGGTGCCATATATCAACTTTTGATGTTTGGGGAGTTAAACAATTATTTTCAGAAAAACTCTGTAGTTAATCCCAGATTTCTAGCCAGCTCATATCATGCTGACAGGAAGTGTGGTTAAGATCAACTCTATGGAAGACCTGGCAGATGTCTGAGACTCCCATGCCTTATTTTTCCAATTGGTCCTAGGATTGTTGTATGTAGTAAAGTGACCTGGCCCACAGATCACTTGGCATAGTGCCTGGTAGGAGAAGGGTGCAAAACAAGTGTGCCTCTCCTTTCCAACAGGTTTTACAGCAATTCTACTGATAATGCAGCATGTGACAGGAAATGGTGCTGCAGGCTGCATCCTTCTGTCTACTGACTTGGGTCTGTAGGCCTTACCTGGTACAGGAAAAAGCTGTGTCTGCTGTGCACAAGGCAGCATGTAGGCTGGTGGTGCACAATGGTGTTTAATAAAGCATATTTATCCAGAAGGCTACAAACACAGTCAGTTGTTGGTTCTTAGCCAAAGGTGATTTTATCCCTCAAGGGATATTTGGCACTACTTGCAGTTGTTTCCTCTATTTCTTTATTTTTCTGGTATTGGGGATTGAACTTAAGTCCTTGTTCATGCGAGGCAAACATTCCACTACTGAGCTATGTCCCCATCCCTCTTTTTTGAAAAAAAACTGTTTTATTTATTATTTTATTTGTATGAGTGTTTTGGCTGTGTGTATGCAAGTGCACTGATGTTGTGCAGTGCCTGTGGATGTCAGAAGACCTTGGATCCCCTGAAACTGGAATTACAGAAGGTTTTTAGCCACCATGTGGTTGCTGCAATTCAAACCTGGGTTCTCTGCTAGAGGAACCAGGGCTCTTAACCACTGAGCCATCTCTCTAGCAAAAACCCCCACCACCCCAGCCCTCTTTTTATTTTGAGACAAGGTCTCACTTAATTTGCCCGGTCTTGCCTTGTACTCATTTGGTAGCCCAGGCAAGCCTTGAATTTGTGATTCTCTGCCTCAGACTATAGAGAGGCTAGAATTCCAGGCTTGTGCTAACAGGCCTGGTTAGAGATATTTTTGATCTTTAGGACTGGAGACAGGACTTGCTACTGCTAGGGGTAGAGCCTAGGGATGCTGTGAATATTCTGTAACACACAGGCCAATCTCCTTTGCAATGATGTCATTCCAAATACCAGCAGTGCTCCAATTGAGAAAAACCAAAGGCAGATTCATGCCATGAGCAGAAATAACTATTCTACAATGGTAAGACATCAGGATTGGTGGTTGGTCCCATTTGGTAGGCCTCAAATGTAGATCATGGATATTCTTGGCATGTGGAAGTTTACATGCAGCCACAAAGTTGTAAGGACAGGCCTAAAACAACATAGCTAAACTTGTGCCCCCATCAGACCAAAGCCTTAGAGTGATCATTTTTCAAATATTGTAATATTTCTCTATAGTATTCTTTGTTTTAAGGGCATTAATCTCTGAAATGCAAACATTTAAACTAAAGAGTTCTACAAATTTTATATCAGTATTTTGACAAATTAAAAAAAAAATTGGTCTGTTTTTGAGACAGAGACTCTCTATAGCCCCAGCTGGCCTGGAACTAGTTATGTAGACCAGTCTGGCCTTAAACTCACAGAGATCCACATGCCCCTGCCTCCTGAGTGCCAGGATTAAAGGCAGGTGCCATCACACTGGCTTATTAATTTTTAAAAATATTGTATTTATTTTATTTTATGTGTTTCAGTGTATTGTCTGGATCTATGTAAGTGCACCCGTGTCGTGAAATGCCCACGGAGGACAGAAGAGGGCATCCGATCCCCTGGAACTGGAGTTACTAACCCTTGATAGCCACCATGTGAGTGCTGTGAATCACACCTGAGTCCTCTTCTAGAGCAGTCAGTACTCTTAACCACTGAGCCATCTCTCCAAACCCAACAAATTTTATTTTTAAAATATGTGTCCATATACATCATTATCTCGCATTTGTAAAAAGGGAAGAGACCCTGGAATCACAATCTCTAGAAGACTCAATGATTTTAAAGAATCAGAAGTGCTTGACTCAAGCAAGACTCCTCGGTCAGTATCAGCTACACCTCAACTGCCTGGAGATACTGTGCAACTGTGGCAGCCATGTGTATGTATGTATATATATATATATATATATATATATATATATATCCCAAATCTAATTGGCTATTAGCTCTCTCCTTGGAGGAATAATTCATGGCTGATGCCATAAGCTTATGTCCGCTAGTGGTTAGGAGATGATATAAGCCACATTAAGAACTTGTCATCTTTTATAGAGAAACCACAGTTTGTGGATTAGCGTACCATCCAAACATCTGTGTCTATGCTCACAGCTCAGCTTGCCATAATAGTTAGTACTGTTTAAATGCCTGTTTAAATGCCTGTACATCTAATTGCTTGTGCTTTGTTAGTAGGATTAAAAAGATACCCTGGATAAGGGCTGGAGAGATGGCCTAGCAGTTAAGAGCGCCGACCGCTCTTACAGAGGACCCGGGTTCGATCCCCAGCACCCACATGGCGGCTGAGAACCGTCTGAAGCTCCAATTCCAGGAGAACTCCGGTTCCAGGGGAATCCGAGACCCTCTTCTGAACTCCGCGGCGTTGCACGACACTGGTGCACAGACTTGCATGCAGACAGTACATTCATACACATACAGAAATAAATAAAAAATTAATAATAAAAAAAAAGATACCCTGGAAAAGCTGTCAATCCATGAAGGGAAACAACCTGAACAGACTAGAGTCCAAAATGACATTTCCAGAGAAAATAGACTGTTTTGCTTCTTACCCACTTGTGCCCCCTTCCCAAAGCCTAGGGAACAACTTGTGGAAGAGGAGGCATGGTAGAATGTAAGGGCTGTGGAGAGATTGGGGTAAATCGTGAGACTACAGCAATATAGACTGGACTCTTATTTGATCAACATGCTTGTGCATACAAGCTTCTCCAACTGGACTATGGGAACCTTGGGTTGTTCAAAATTTGGACATAGATACTTGTAAATTGGTTTTACATGAATGCTACTTACATTCATTGCTTATGCTTGACAATCAGCTTACTTCATGGTTGGGATTTTTGGATATTAATTGGCCTTAGTGTGGAAATAAAGTTTCAGGTCTGACCTGCCCCCCCCCCCACTGCTTAGCACTCAAAACAGGCTTGAGCAGCTGGCTATTCAAAACTCAGGTTCCTTTGGGTTGTTAGCCTCACCCATGGGCTCCCCTGCCTCTCAGAAAAATTTAAAAAATAAAATTAAAAGGGTGAGATGTGGGAAAACTTAGTTAAGATGGGTTGGATTCTAAGCCAATGGTACCTCCCTGGCCACACCCATGGGGTGGGGTGTAGTGACGAAAAGATTTAGCATTCGACCCTGAGAATTGAGTCATGATGGATATTTAAGCAGACATGTTGGAATAAAATCTCTCTCTGCATTTGAACCTCAAAAAAAAAAAAAAAAAAAGAATCAGAAGTGCTCAGTTGGGAACTGTTGTGCTCCTCTTACTTAGCAACACACTGCTTTATGTATTATCTTTAGCAATCCTTTCTCAAACTCTAGGGGTACGAAATATTATTCCCATTTTATTAGCGAGCAAACGGAACAATTGAGAAGTTACTTAACTCACACAGCTATTACAGAACCGCCAGGCAAAGTCCTGCAACTCCTATGACTTTCAGCAACTTGAGGGCAAAAGTTTTGGCACTAGCATACTTGCGCTCTAGGCAGCCAGGCAAGGGAGGTGGGCAAGGCTTTTCTGGTAAACCCGCTCAAGGGCAGGGCGGGAGCACCCAGAGCATGCACCCCTGGAGGCTGCGCTCCTATTGGCCCATAGGCAGGGCAGAGGTAGGCGGGACTCAGTCCTGCCCACTGGGAGGCCATTGAGGGGCTGAGGGTAGTACAAATGTGCATCTTTGGGCAGTGGTGATTTCTGGGGTGCTGCGGACAACGTGCGCTTAAGGGTTTGGCAGGATGGCTGCAGAATGTTTTGCAGAAGAATTTGACTGGATGCTTGCAGTGGAGGGAGAGTCGCCCAGGATGCTGGTGTATGGTGGCTGGAGCCCGCTAGGGTCGCGCTGCGTGCAGGCTTTCCGGGCCCACAACTGGGTAATGCTGCGGGACCTGGAGCAGGGCAGGTCCTGAGAATGCAGGGCCCAGGGACTGGGGGTGTTTCCCCGGGGTCAGTCAGGAGGTAGTGGAGACCTGTGCACATGCGACAAGCCTGCCTGCACGTGCATACAGAAATTCCAGCACCGAGCCAGATGCAGGGCCTGCAAGGAGCATGGAGCTGGGGCGCTCTCTAGGCTTCTGCCTGGCGGAGAAGGTCCGGCCTTAACTTGACTAAACTGAGCCTCAGGTTCCCTCTAAGTAAAATGACAGTAATTGTACTGTTCACCCAGGATTAAATATGAGACTTGGTGTCATCGTAGGTGTATTACCCGACCGTCGGTAAAAGCTATTAACTGCGTTTATTACTAGTGTAATAACATCGTCTCTGCTTACTAAAGAATATTTAAGCTACTTTGCTTAGTCAGGTATCCACTACCCAGAGGGGCAAGTTGGGGCAGAGGTGATCATTGACCCAGTGTGCTGGACAATTTTAGTGTCAACTTGACACACCTGGGTGGAGGGAGCCTTAATTGGGGAATTATCTCCATTGGACTGGCCTGTGGCCATGTCTGTAGAGTACTGTCTTGATTGTTGAACAGTGTGGGGGGCCTATAAACCCTTTCCTCCCCAAGTTGGTTTTGGTCAGAGTGTTTTTGTCACAGCAATTGAAGAAAAACTAGAACAGAAATTGGAACCAGGGAGTGGGCTATTGCTCTGATGGACCTGACCTTGGTGTTTTGGGGGAGGATTGTGGAAGCGTTTGGGACTTTGGGCTGGAGAAGTCATTGAGTGCCTAGAGTTTGTTGTGGATCTTGAAACATTTATGCTGAAAGAGATGTAGATGATGGAGGCCTAGCTTGTGAAACTTGAAGGGGAAGCAGAGACCATGATATTTTTGAATTGAGAATCTGTAGGTTCTGGTCAGCTGGGGCTGAAGAATCAGCTGTAAGTAACAAGAGACCAGAACCTGAAGTGAAACCTTTAATTGGGACAACAGATGCTAGTTAGCTGGGGCTGAAAAAATAATCAGCTTAAGTAACAAGAGATTAGCATCATTGTGGTGAACTCTTCTGGGAAGAATTTCTTAAGGGTCAGCACACAGAAGCTATGCTCCAAAAGGGTCCCAAGCCTCCATGTCAAACCAGAAGCAGGACTTGGTTATGTGTAGAGTTGCCTATATGGTTCTGGTGTTGAAATATGAAGGGGTCACAGAGAGCAGCTGAGGCTTGGCACTATGAGAGGTCAGGAAATGTTAACATCATACCTTGGGGACAAGAAATGGAAAGGTGGTGGTTTAATAGTGATGTGTTTTGTGTGTCAAGTTGACAAGGGGTCAGTTGTGCTAGGTAGCTTTAGTGTCAACTTGGCACACCTGGGTTGAGGGAGGCTTAATTGGGAAATTGTCTCCATTGCACTGGCCTGTGGCCACATCTGTATTGTCTTGATTGTTGAGCAGTATGGGAGAGCCTAGCCCGCTATGGGTGGTGCCACCCCTGGGTAGGTTGTTATGTATGGTATAAGAAAGCAGGCTGGGCATGGGGCAAGAGAGCAAGCCAATAAGCACCATTCCTCCATGGCCTGTGCTTCAGCTCCTTCCTCCAAGTCCCTGACCTGAGTTCCTATGGCAGGCTCCCTGAGTGATGACCTGTGACCCAGGAGATGTGAGCCAAATAAATCCTTTCCTCCCCAAATTGGTTTTGGTCAGAGTGTTTTGTCACACCTATTGAAGAGAAACTAGAACAACCAGGGACTCTTGATCTTAGCCACTCAGCAAGGATTAGAATGGCCCAGTACAGGAGTCCTCTCTACATCCTGAAGCTTGGAGCACCTTCCTGGGAATTTATCCTGAACAGGGATCCCCTGGGACCAGAGAAAGAGAGGAGTCCAAGCTTTTGTTCTGGCACCAAGTGTGGAACAGGAATCATGCCACTACCTGCTCTGAACCTGGGGAAACACCCCAGAAGATGGAGAGTGGGGACAAAGGCTTCATTGAAGTGTGGAGCTGGGTACTATACTCCTGTGTATCAGGTCCCCCAGACTCAACTTCATTGGATCTTCCTAAAAACTTGAATGCACTAGATGTTAGTGTTAGAGTTGCTAAGGAAGGCTGTGTTCTTTTGTAGGGCCTTTTGGTTTGCCATTACTGTAGTCTGGTGAGCTGGTCTACACCTGATTCTTTGTTTCCCCTCTTCCTGTCTGGCATCGTATGGAGGGTGGAGATGGATACTTCCTTGTCTCAGTATTATTGTACAACTACTGAATGTTGCATGATGCTGTGATCACAGCTTAACATGGAGAAACTGACCTCTGGGGGTTTCAGTCTGAAGAACCCTGGAACTTTCTGAGGTAGAACCCAGCATCACCCATGCCAGGAGACTGAGCATCCATCCTCCATCTCATTTGTTTCTTACTAACCCTATTAATCATTAACTTGCTTCTTATAGTAAAGAAGGCTGCCAGTGTGTATGGTGGAAGCAGCATTTGTACCCCAGGTTATCTGATGCTCCCACCCAAAGCCCATCCATCTCTGTTGTAGGATGGGGTCCTCTAAACTCTGGTCCTCTGTGGGTAAATGATGGACAGCCACTCCTCTCTATATAGCCAAAAAGGGTTGTTTTCATTTAAAATATTTTTGTGGCATGTAGAAATGACACGAAGTAAAAAAAAAAAAGAAAAAAGAATTGACATGAAGTTTATGTCAGCATCCGGTCAGGCACAGCCATGTCCTGCCAACTCCCTATTGTCTATATCTGTGCTCTTCTGCTGCACTAGCAGGTTTGAGGGTGAAAGAGATCATGCAACCAGCAAAGCCTTCAGTTGCCCATTCTAGGCTCTTTACAGTCAGTCAGTTGTCTCCAGATGTATCTAGAGAGATGCCTGTAGGTTTGGCCTTGAGAAATTGGCAGGGCCGAGGAAGGAGGGTGCTTGGAGCATCATGGACTTAGAGAGGTACAGCAAGAGACAGACTGTCCATAATCAATGGTCCCTATGGGGGGTGTGGGAGACCAGTTGTTATTTCCTTTCTCTAGTGGGTTTTCATTAACATGTTGAGCATCTAAAAATCTGAAATGCTTCTAAATGTAAAGCTTTTTGAGGTACTATTGGAAATTCCATGAAACTTAATGTGTGCTCAGGATTATTAAAAGTACATTGTTGCTGACTGTTGTGGCACAGGCCTTTAATCCCAGCGCTCAAGAGTCAGGCCACCCTGGTCTACATAGTGAGTTCTAGGACAGTTGGAACTACAAGGAGACCCTGTCTCAAAAAGACCAAAAAAAAAAAAAAAGTACATTGTAAAATTACTTTCAGGCTGTGAGTATAAAGTGTATGTGAAACATACATGAATTTGTGTTTAGACTGGGGTCCCATCTCCAAGATATGTATATGCAAATATTTCAAAACCCAAATTTCCCATATCCAAACTGTGTCCAGGCCCATGTGTTTCAGATGAGGAGTAACCAGACTTCATTTCAGCTTCTTAGCTTTCTCCATTGTCCCCATTTCTGGGTTTGGGTCTTTACTTCCCATTTCCTCACTAAGACTGTTTTCTTTGCTGCAGTGGGTAGCCAGCATCGATGTGGCGGAGAATACTGAGGCCAGCGCCAGTGTTGTTGTTATGAATACAGACTCATTTGCAGAGCAGGCTGACCAGGTAATGGCAAAAGATCCCCCATTGCAGTAGAGGGGCCCTTGGTGTGTGTGTGGTGGGGGTGAGGGGTCCACTGGCTGTGTGTTCTGCCTAATTAGGGAAGCTGTCTGTGTCCATGACATTTTGAAAACTTCAAAAAACTGAAAAAGGAAACAAAATAAAATACGAAGATAAATGATGGTTTCTGCTTAATTCATTTTGACTGTTATCTTACTCTGCATATTGTTATTACTTCTGCAAGTAGAGGTAATTTTGTATTTTATATTGGATGGCTAGTCTTTTTAAAATTTACTCTTCATGCTGGCCATGGTGGTGCAGGTCTTTAATCCCAGCACTCGGGAGGCAGAGGCAGGTGGATCTCTGTGAGTTCAAGGCCAGCCTGGTCTACAGAGTGAGTTCCAGGCCAGCTGGGACCAAAAGGAGACCCTGTCTCAAAAAAAATTTTTTTTACTCTTCATTTTACTTAAGAAAAACACTTTGTGGATGTTTCATTATGTTGATTGGCTGTTGTTTACTTAGTTTCTTCAGATTTTTGCTGATGTGAGGTTTTAATTTTTTAAGACTATTTTATAAGAATGGTGTGGTTGAACATCTTTGTCTACATATTTGATTATTTAGGATACATTTTGAAAAGTGGAGTTAACTTAGTTCAAAGCATGAACACTAACAGGAGAGGTAATTTTCAATTATAAAATTATGTGAATATTGTAAAACAACAAACCCATTAGAAATGTGGAAATATGTAAATAAATACAGATACCTCCCTTTTTCCTCCAAGGTAGTGTTATTCCCAGAAGGAACACTGTTACTGATTTGATGGATGTCTTGGTATAAATATAAATGTGCTAAGCAGGTCTGCATCTCTGGAGGAGTCTTTCCAACGAACAGCCTAGAGGACTCTGTTTAATGAGAGTCATGCCGGTGCTCTAGCCCTCAGTCCCCAGAAAAATCTCCATGTCCTCCTTGTATAATGTAGTTTATTTTCACAGCTGCTAGATGGGCACATTTTATACTGGGGTCATTTGGATTCAGCAAATGAGATACAAGCTGAGAAGCTAGTTAATGGGCTGGGGGAAGGGTCTCCTAACACAAACTTGGTCCATAAAGTGGGTTCACTTTCTATTTGGTTGTGCTGTCTCTGGTGGTCTCAACACTGGTTGATGTTTTGTGATTCTTGACTGATTTGAGTCACAACTGTAGACACCAAAAATCTATAGGTACTCATGGTCTTTGTATAAATAGCATCATATTTGTATATAATCTGCATATCCACCTGAATATTATAATTATCTCTAGATTAGTTATAAAACCTAATAAAATGTCAGTGTGATGTTAATTGTCATTATGTAGATAATAGTGATGAGAAAGAAAAGTCTATTTATAGCACAGATGGAGGGGGTTTTTTTCCCCTGAATATCTTTGTTTTTTTAATTTTTTATTTCTGTATGTGTATGAATGTACTGTCTACACACAAGTGTGTGCACCCATGTCGTGCAATGCCACAGAGGTCAAAAGAGGGTTTTGGATTCCCCTGGAACTGGAGTTCTCCTGGAATTGGAGTTTCAGATGGTTCTCAGCCGCCATGTGGGTGCTGAGGATCAAACCCAGGTCCTCTGTAAGAGTGGTAGGCGCTCTTAACCGCTAGGCCATCTCTCCAGCTCCTCCCCTGAATATCTTTGATCTGAAGTTTATTGAATCTTTGGATGTCCAGCCCACAGATACGGGTGAGCTTCTTCATTTTTGGTTCTTTTCTTATGGAAATCCTTATGTTTGCTATGCTTAATGTGATACAGATTGGCCTTAATGATCTTAGTAGAAACCGTTGACATGGCCTTAGTAGTTGCCAGGCACTGATCTAAAGGTTTTATTTACATTAAGGCCCACAGTCCCATAACTTCAAAATAAAGTTTCTAATTTTATGTGTCTGTTAGAATTAGGGAAGATGAGGCACAGGGAGGTCTGGCCTTTGCTGAAAGTCAAATAGGTAGGAGGGTAGCACAGCCAGTTTGAGCTTGGGCACTGGGGACTGATGACTATGCTCTTACCCACTTAGCTAAGCTCCCTCAAAGCAAAACAGCATCATGTGGGCAATGAAAGCTAAAACTGGAGAGGGGCAGTGCCTGGGCTTAGAGAGCTGCCCATCCAGGTGTGTGGGTCCTCCTTTCTATGTTTCCTCAGTTTTTATTAAATGTGGGTTCTGATGTCCATGTTGAGAAGTATAACCGACACTAAGAAAAGGCCGAATTAGTCCGAATTAAAAAGTATATAAAGGTAGGCATTTATTCCAGGAAATGCAATCTCTCTCGGGCGAATCCTGGGGCCGCCAGCCATCCTGAGGACCGTGGAAAGCAAGCTTCTGAGAGGCGGGAAGAACCTTTTATAGGGGGGAGGGGAGATGGTAACTTTTGGAATCTGGCCAATTAAACCAGGCCAGGGGCTCAGATCTGGAGGTGGGTCTTGGGTCCAGAGGTCTCATGGGAATCTGGCCTGACCGGAAAAGGAGGGTCTTGTCTTGGTTTTGCCCCCAGCCTGACCTAACACATGTGAGTTTTAAAAGTATTTTATCAGAGAGAGAGAGAGAGAGAGAGAGAGAGAGAGAGAGAGAATGAGAATATGAGAATGTGGGCATGCAAGTGCCAGGTACATGTGTGGAAGTCAGAGGACAACTTTTGAGAGTCATTGGATCCAAGGATCAAACTCAGGTTTATCAGGTCTATGAAGCAAGTGCTTTTAGTGGCTGAGCCAACTTACTGGGCCCCACTGAGATGACTGTAGAATGCATCAGTAGGACAAAGATGGAGAAATACCTTAGTTGTTATAAGCTTAGTTTTAATAGTCTCTACTCTTTTCTATTCTGCCCTCCCATTGTAAATTTCTAGGTAAACAGTATGATAATTAGTTTTCACTTTTGAAGTTCCATAAGATGAAATTTAATCCTAGGACATATAAAATTGGTTCCCTGGGCAGGCAGTTCAACTACGGATAAGAGATGCAGAATCAAGAGATAAACTGAATCTACAGAAAACTCTTGGGCAAAGAGCAACATTTAAAAGGATGAAATTTGAAACTATAAGAATAAAGCTATTTATTTTTTTTTCTGATGTTTTTGAGACAGGGTCTCCTGTAGCCCCAGCTGGCCTAGAACTCGCTCTGTAGACCAGGCTAGCATTGAACTCAGAGATTCACCTGCCTCTGCCTCCTGAGTGCTGGGATTAAAGGCATGCACCACCACACCCTGCAATAAAGAGACCAAAAAAAAAACCCCCAAAAAACCGGGTGTGATGGTGCATACCTTTAATCCTAGCAGTAGGGAGGCAGAGGCAGGCAGATCTCTTTGAGTTCAAGATCAACCTGGTCTACAGAGCGAGCTCCAGGCCAGGTGGGACTAAAGGGAGACCCTGTATCAAAAAGACAAATAAATAAATAAATAAATAATAGATGTTTTAAAAAGTGTCAAACAGGTATATAATTGACGCTTCCTCTGTACTTGAATGGTATGCCAAGTAATTTTGGGTTCTATCCAGATGCTGGGAGTTGATGCAATCAGGATCTAGGTTCTGGACATCAGGACTTGGCTTCAGAAAGAAGGGAAGGGGCTAGTAAGGACCAATAGCCAGGAGGAAGGTCAACAAATGATATAGCCAGAATAGGCAAAAAGCACTGGAAATTCTAGGATCTGCTTAAAAGGACAGTATTAGGTTTGGTGTGTGGGGAGAGGAGAGCTTAGTTTTCATTGGCTAAGTATTCCCTTTGAAGGAACAATTTGAATCTTCAAAAAAGAGGTAAAGGTTTAATGGAGATGTTGCTGGAGAGATGTTGACTATCAGTTTTCAGAAGATGGATCTTATTGAGCACCTGGGAGGCTTCACTGTGGGATGATTTTTATACTGGATGATATTGGGACTGACTAAATTAACCCCAGAGAAAACCATGTGCTCTTGTGACCTGGGCACTTAGTCTCTTCTCTTAGGCAACCTCAATTTGGTACTGCATCCCAAAAGATAATGAATGAATGTGTGTGTGTTTATGAACTGAAAGCAGGCTCACCCATCTCCATTGCACACAATAGAGGTTGGGAAGGATTCATGACCATGAATAAATGAGGATTCATGACCATGAATAAATGAGATATTCTAGAACTAGGGTTGAAAAGGCCAGATGTTTTGTTAACATTAGGGTAGAGCCAAGCTTCTACTTCTCCAACTGAAGCTGGAGAAAATATTTCGAACAAAATCATGGTTGGGGTCTGGCAGAGTTCCAGGGATGGAATTCCAGCAAGATAGTTCCATTTGCACATTTCCAGGAGCTCTCTAGGGAAATGAGTGTCTTCTGAGTTTGAGTCCACTCTTAAAACTAAATTTAAGGGTTCCAGCCATCATAAATGTGGGTGCCTTAAATAGGGAAGAGTCAAAATTGCCAGATAGTCCTTTTAATAATTTATAATGAGAGCACATAAAGATATTCTCAGGGCTTTAAAATTTTAAGCAGAGATCATTGAAGTTAACTCCCATGTTCGGTGTTTACTAGCAGCTTGCCATTGGCTGTCTCTTGTCTTGCTCTTGAATTTTGTTTTGGGTCAGAGGAATGGATCCTTCTGATTATGATTCTATGATTTATGAGGGAAATCTGGAAAGGAACACTTCAGAACCTCACCTGTTTGTCCTGAGGCTCTGGTGATTTAAAAAAAAACAACCCTTTCTCCCTTTTTTGTTACTTGTTTTACTTCAGGAGGTGTGTATATCCCCCCCTTTTTCAAATGTGCATGTAAAGCTCTGGGTTATGAAAATCATACTGGGGCTGGAGAGATGGCCTAGCGGTTGAGAGCACTGACCGCTCTTACAGAGGACCCGGGTTCTATCCCCAGCACCCACATGGTGGCTGAAACTCCAATTCCAGGAGAACTCCAGTTCCAGGGGAACCCGACACCCTCTTCTGACCTCTGCGGCATTGCACAACACATGACACGGGTGCACAGACCTGCATGCAGACAGTACATTCATACACATACAGAAATAAATAAAAATTAAAAAAGAAAATCATATTGAAGGTAATTGAGCTTCATTATCTAAAATACTCAGGTCATCTTCCATCCAATGTTCTGTGTCAATTGCCAAGGGCTGTGAAGTGGCTTAGAAAGAAGAGAAAGAGAAAGCAAAGCCTGCAATGACAGCCCATTGGAGCTCACCTTATAGCTCATGCAACTTTTGCCTCTTCTGTTTAAGGTGATTGCTGAGGTTGGGCAGCTCTTGGGTGACCAGAAGGTGGATGCGATTCTCTGTGTGGCCGAAGGACAGGTTGTGGGCAACGCTAAATCCAAATGTGAGTCCTTTTTGGAGTTAATCCTTGACTCTGTCCTGCTTTTTCCAACTAACATTGATCAGGTATAGACCAGGCCCTGGCCAGCTGTTTATCTGTTTGTCTTACCATAGTCCCTTGTCTTTGCTTTGTGTTGATGACAGAATGGGTAATTTATAGAGATTTACTACTTACATTCTGGATTCTGGAGAGGCTAAAGCTGAAAGTTTGGTAACTGGAGAGGGTTCTCCTACAGCCTCATCCTATGGCAGAAGGTGGAAGGTCAAGAGAGCATTGGGGGAGAGGGAGTTGGTTAGCAATGTGACATATATTACCATCTGTTCCTCTAAGTCTCTGGCAAAGCAAGAGAGCTAACACAGCTGTGAAATGGTTGCATTTCATCTCTTTTACAAACTTTTTAAGGCTGCCAATAAGTTTTCATCCATGAAAATATAACTATATAAAAGCCCACTTTATACCTATAGGGTAATTGTTCCATGAATTTTTATCTTGAGTAGAAGCAGAAAGAGAAAATTTTTTATTATAAATCTAATGGCTTTCATAAAATAAATGATTTTTTAATCAACTCCAATTGGGTGAATCCATTGACCCCCCCACCCCAGATTTTAAAATATAATTTTATTATTCGAGAATTTAATACAATGTACTTTGATAATATTTACTTCCCACATCTTCCCCTGATTTCTTCCAGAATCCACCTCTACCAAACCCCCAACTTCACGTCCACTTAAAAAAACAAAAATTACTTGTTTTTTTTCTTTTGGTCTTTTTGAGACAGGGTCTCCATTTCGTCCCAGCTGGCCTGGGGCTCGCTATGTAGTCCAGGATGGCCTTGAACTCAGAGATCTGTCTGCCTCTGCCTCCCAAGTGCTGGGATTAAAGGCATGCACTGCCACTATTTCCTACTTTATATATATGAGTGAATGGCCTGCATGTATGTAAGTGCACCTGTGTCATGCAGTGCCCATGGAGATGAGAAGAGGGTATTGGATCCCCTGAAACTCGAGTTATGGACAGTTGTTAGCTTCCATGTGAGTGCTGAGAGTCAAACATGGATCCTTTGCAAGAGCAGTCAGTGGTTTTCATGGCTGAGCCATCTCTCCAGCTCCCCCCCCCTTTTTTAAAAATAACCCATTGAGTCCAATTTGTGCAGCCCATATGCTTCTGAATGTGGTGCCATCCACTAGAGTGTTGATCCCAGACTTANAATTAATTTTATTTATTTCTGTATGTGTATGAATGTACTGCCTGCATGCAAGTTTGTGCACCCGTGTCGTGCAATGCCGCGGAGGTCAGAAGAGGGTGTCGGATTCCCCTGGAACTGGAGTTCTCCTGGAACTGGAGTTTCAGACGGTTCTCGGCCGCCATGTGGTTGCTGGGGATCGAACCCGGGTCCTCTGTAAGAGCGGTCGGCGCTCTTAACCGCTAGGCCATCACTCCAGCCCGACCTCCATGCTTTTAAATAATATTTCTAAAGGTGTTTTTTTCCAATGCGTGTGACAGTTCAGTACAACCACTAGGGTAAAAATCCATTAAAGGAATGTGTGGATAAATGTGTGTATGTGTATGACTTTGTTAAATACCATATTAAGATCTGTCTGTGTATGACTGCAATGCATATGATGGTTCAGTTCAACCACTAGGATAAAAATCTCTTAAAGGAATGTGTGGATACATGTGTGTATGTGTATGACATTGTTGAACAGCATATTAAGTCTGTCTTTGTATGATTACAATGCATGAGCTTCTGCTTAGTACAACCTTTACAAAGTGTCATTGCCAAATTTATTTATTAGAACCTTATTTATGAGTGTATGCATGAAGTACTGTTCACTTTTAAGAATTCTATAATGTAATTATGGCATGTACAAGAAATTGTGTTCCACCTAGCAGGTACTATATACCTTGTTACAGACTCAAGTGAAACAGACATATATAGAGTTACCCATACATATTAAAATTTTTTTATATATTTTTTTTTCTTTTCACATGTTATTTTTTTTTTTTTTTTTGGTCTTTTTGAGACAGGGTCTCCCTTTAGTCCCAGCTGGCCTGGAGCTCGCTATGTATACCAGGCTGGTCTTGAACTCAGAGATCTGCCTTCCTCTGCCTCCTGAGTGCTGGAATTAAAGGCGTGTGCCACAATGCCCAGTTTATACCACCATCTTTTTAAGGGGCACAGTCTAGGTCTTCTCATTTTCATTTGCCTCCTGTTCATGGTATTGTAGTCTATCTAGTTTATTATCTGTGCTCCATGGAGGAATGAATGATACGGTAGATAGGCATTATCACACATATCTTTTGTTTGTTTGTTTATTTGTTTGTTTGTTTTTGAGACAAAGTCTGACTGTGTAGCCCCAGCTGCCCTGGAGTTCACTGTGTAGATCAGACTGGATTTTAACTTAAAGTTTCCACCTGCCTCTGCCTCCTGAGTACTGGGATTAAAGTCATGAGCCACTAGTATTTGCATTGTTGTTATGTGTCTCAGGCAGGTATCAAAGCAACTGTTAATTGTAAGAGCTTTAGATGAGTGGACTGTAGGGAGAGTCTTTACCCTGATTCATCAGATTTCTATGGCAGCAGACACACATTTTCTAACAGTTCTAGATGCCAAATGTCTAAGACATGGATGTTGGTAGGGTTGGTTCCTTGTTGGCTAGTTGGCTGCCTTGTGTCCTCCTATGTGTGTCTGGGTCCTAATTTCCTACTCTTACAAGAACCCCAATCCTATTAGATTAAGGCTCTACCCTAATGATCTCATTTTAAGCTACTTATCTTTTTAAAGCTGGGACATGGTGTTGCATGCCTTTAATTCCAATGCTTGGGAGATAGAGGCAGGTGAATTTCTGTGAGATAGAGGCCAGCCTGATCTACAGATCGAGTTCCAAGCCAGCTGTGACTACAGGGACACTGTATCTTAAGACAAAAAAAGTGTGTCGGGGGGGAGACTTTAGCTCTAAATATAGCCACTTTCTGAGTTACAGGGGGATTAGAACCTCAACATACACATTTTGGGGAGTTGTGTTTTAGCTCATACATTCCCTTAGGGACAAGTCTAAAGGAATTTAAGTAAGGGACACAGAAGGGTGGGCAGTAATATCTATCTGTACTATATGAATTTAAAAAATATTTGGGGCTAGAAAGATGGCTCATCATTTAAGAGCAATGACTGCTGTTGCCAAAGACCTGAGTTTGATTCCCAATACCCACATGGTGGCTAGCAACTGTTCAAGAGGATCCCATACCCTCTTGACCTCTTAATGACATGGGTTACATAACATGAGTTGCACTTACACATATGCAGGCAGTGCACTCATAAACATAAAAATAATATAGTAAATAAAAATATTTGTATTGATTTTTTTTGTGTATTTCATACAGAACCTTTCAGTCCTAATCACCTTTGTATCCCCTTCCCCATTGGTACTCTCCCACAGCCTGCTCCCCCAACTGGAATTCGTGTACTTTGTCATTTTTGTTAAGGCCTATTGTGTCGTTAGTGTCCCCAGATGTTCCTCAGTGCAAGTTCATTCACTGAAGTCTAGTCAGCCTATCCTGGAATCCCTTTAAGATCACCTCTTCCTCAATAGTAATCAGCTATCATTATTTCTTCGGCTAAGATTGGAGTCTGCTATCCATTTCCCCAGTTCCATGCTGTACTTTTGTCTGCATGAGTTTGCATGGGTCTTGTGCATGTTGACACCATTGCTATAGGTTCATATGAATAGGGTCCCAGGAGCTGTAGGATTCTATTTCCATATGATTATGCACCTCCTCCCTGGCTCTTACAATGTTTCCAACCCCTCTTTCACAATGCTCCCTAAGCCCTGGGTGAGTGAAGCTTAATATAGGATTCCCGTCCAAGGATTCCCGCACTCTGTAGACTCCAAATCTCCTCCATTCTTTGGCCATTTGTGACCTTTTTTGTTCCTGGCCCTCTGTTGCATGAGGGAGCTTCATTAATGAGAGTTGAGTGTCCTCTTTACTTCTTATTCTGTGTTTTGTGAGCTTTAGGTGTAGAGGTTGCATTGTAGATGTGCTGTTTAGGGTTGGGCAGTTCACAGACAATGTGTGAGACCAGTTATGATACTCTTTAGTCTCCATCTGGTCCAAAAGCTTTTTTGATGGGTGGCAACTAGGATAATTGTCTGTAAATATAAGGATACATATTTTGCACATCCTTGGGGTTTTCTCTAAGATATGTGACCTCTCCATCTGTGTGTATTGGGCTATGCCCAATGAGTTTTCCTCCTGTGGTACAGACACCTTTCTGTAACATGAGTTTTCCTCCTGTGGTACAGAAATATTTAAGTGAGCTTTTTTGAATCTAAATGGTAGATATCTCGAGTACACCATCTCAGTTTTAATGTAATTCACTAAACTGTGAGTCTCTTGCTAATTAGTAGTTTCTTGTTTCTCCTCACATTTCTCAGAGCATAAGACTTTATAGGTCTGTGGCTGCTGCAATAATTTAAGCTGTGTAAATGTTAGATGTCTGATTGAGATATGATTTTTATTAAAGGACAGGTACTAGAAAGTAAATAGAGAAATGAGTATTAGTTTGACATTAAAAAAAAAAAAACATAGGACTGAAAGACCACTTTTTCTGAAAGACAAAGCAGACTCCTGCTTTTCTTCAGTCCGTAATGTGTGATCTTCAATTAATGATTCTTCTGAAAGTGTGCAGGCATTCTGTGTTGTGCTTGGAAACCACTTTTTAGAGACTATAGTGATCATTTCATAATTTGAAAGTTTTCATCATGGTTTATGCTCTTGTATCTTGCAAATTTTCTCTTAGCTATAGCATAGGCCCTAACAAGGTGCTGTTCTGTGTAATTAAGCCATCAGGGTTGAGGTTGCTTATTTTTTCCTTCCTTCCAAAGCTTCCAAACACTTGTGATATTTGAATGCGAATTACAGGAATTCAGAGAAAACTCTGGGACTTTGTGAGTTTGTAATATTTCTGTCATTGTTGTATTTTTAAGCTGCTATTGGCTTCCTGCCCTTGACAAAGAAGCTGAGGATGGTGAAATGCTCTTTTAGTAACTTTTTGAGACCATGACCCTCTTCTGCAATTCGAGGTTGTTGTTGAAGTTGGTTAGTGATTGGCTCCTGGCCTGGTTGTGAATTCTACCTCTCTGGACTTGTCCTGCCCTTTTGTACTTGCTGACCTTCTCTGACAATAGCCTTCCTTGCTTCAGTCAGCAGATTTCACTGAGCTGAGGGCAGAGAAAGAGTTGAGGGAACATGTGTATATGTGTCAAGACCTTCAACACATGCAACTTACTGCATGCCAGTTACACATTAGAAAACTTGATTTTGAAAAGTATGAACCTGTATGCTTGATGTTATTTTTTTCATCAAAGTTACCTATAAAGTAAACAGTGAATTACTGTTCCTTGATTACAGTTGGGAAAAATCAAGTTTAGCAATTGTAGGTGACTTGTCTGAAACCTCCTGCTTGGGAAACGAGGAATTAGAAGTGAGGAGTTTGTGGGCATTGACAGTTGACACTGTAGGTGTGTTGAGAGCCTGCCACATCAGCAGATAGGTAATGAGCCTGTGAACATGTGTTAAACTGCTGTCTAAACAAATGCACTGAGAGAGCCTGCCTGGGGGAGAGAACATTCCACCTCTGGAAACATTCTGTGGAGGAACTGATGTGATCAGGGTTAGGAGTTTGACAATTCAACTTAAAATAAATACACTACCACCCCACTTTTTTCCTTATTTATGTGTATGAATGTACTGTCTGCATGTAGGTTTGTGCACCTGTGTAATGCAATGCCACGGAGGTCAGAAGAGGGTGTTAGTTTCCCCTGGAACTGGAGTTAAAGACGATTCTTAGCTGCCATATGGGTGCTGGGAATTGAACCTGGGTCCTCTGCAAGAGCAGTCAGTGCTCTTAACCGCTGAGCCATCTCTCCAGCCCCCAGTGTATTTTTTATTCAAATTTTATGAGCCTGTTTTTAATTTTTAATTTTTAAATTTTTATGTGTATAAATGTATCACACACATGTATGGTAAGTACCCCCATGTTGTGCAGTGCCTGTGGAGATCAGAAGACGGCATTGAGTCTCCAGGAACTGGAGTTACAGATGGTTGTTGGCCACCATGTGGGTGCCAGGAATCAAACCTGGATCCTCTGTAAGAGCACTCGGTGCTCTTGACTGATGAGCCATCTCTCCAGCCCCTAAACCCATTTTTTAACTGCAATATGAACCAATGCATGTTGCTAGAGGACATATGCTTAATAGGGATGTTAGTTCCCATTGATGTACCTGACCTCTACAGCATATGTTCCCCAGGCACAGCCTTCTGGAGGAAGCATTCTGAATTTGTCCTTGTGTGTACCCAAACCACTCCTATTTCTATTCACATATTTTATATTAAAAGATTATTTTTTGATGCATGCCTGAGCTGGCCTTTAACTCAGACTTCTATATCCGTTCCCAACTGCCTGGATTACAGGTTTGTGCCACCATGCCCATCACATAGTCACATACCTAAAATATGTGTCAAGGGCTGGTGAGATGGGTCAGAGGGTAAAGGTTCATACCACCATGTCTAGCGACCTGACTTGGATCCCTGGGACCCATATGGTGAAAGGAGCAAACTTACTCCTGCAAGTTGCCTTCTGACCATCACACATGCACCGTGGCATGTATATATCCTCCCCTCATGTGAACTAAAAAAATTTTTTAAATTTAAAAATATGTATTGAATGCCTCTTTCTAGAGATAGAATTTGTGGCCTGTGCCTGTAATCTTGGGCAGAGCTGGGAGGATGCTGCAATCCTGAGGCCAGCCTATCTTATGTAGCTGGTTCCTGTCTAGCTAGGGAATCATAATGAGACCCTGTCTCAAGAGACAAAGTGCCACTTTCTCAGTTGGGGTGACATTGGTATACAAGGCAGTCTCTGGACTACGCATTCTTTGGGGAGAAAAGCCAGTTAGAGACTATAAGGTGCTGTCCTGCCCTGTTCTGTATTGTCATCAGGAAACCCTGTGACTTAGGCATTAAGTGGTGGCTAGGAGGGCTGCTGACTCTTGCTTGAATCACAAAGGAATCAGCCTGAGTCCCTGGCCTTCAACTTAGATCTTAGTTCTTGCCCTTGTAGCCAGGGAGGTGCCTTAATTTTCTTTATGTTCTCAGTATCAAATCTGGGGATTCATGGGTGGAGGAGGCCCAGTGATAGGTTAAGGTAAATTGGGAGTTTGGTGCCTGGGAGCAAGCAGTTCCTGACAGGCGTTTTCAAACACTAGCCTTAATAGGCAGCAAAGCAGTGACAGGTGAACCTGATGGTCACAGAGAAATAATGTTGATGCCAGAGGTGTAATGATAGTGGTGGTGTCAAGTACACACAGGCTACTGCTCTGCACCCTGAGAAGGAAGGGAATGGTCAGTGGACAGCAGATGCCTGTTCCACAGTGGGAGTAATAGTGTGTGCTAGTGTACAGTGCATAGTGATGAACAGCCAGAAGCTCAGCTGAGTCCCTCCTGCACAAAGCTTCCCCCCTTCAGCTTGGGGTCCCTCATACTATGTATGTCCTGGCCCTTTCCTGGATACTCTTCTTTGGTCCTCAATGCAGCCTCATTGATGGATTTAGAGTATGGGTTACCACTTCCATTTATACACAGACGAACAGCGTGACTGTTGCAGTTGTTTGTAAAGCAGGTATGAGAGCCCTGCTTGAGAAGTTCCTAGTCTATGACCTTTTGCACCAGTCCTTGCCACCTGAGGGAGAATGGCCAGTGGTACATTGCATTCTTGACATCTGGCCAGAAGCCACACTCTTGACTACCTGTTTCAACCTGCATTCTTGACATCTGGCCAGGAGCCACACTCTTGACTACCTGTATCATCCCTTTCTCTGTTTGCTGTCACCTTTGGTGGGGGTGGTGAGGGTGCCCTCACCACCGCCTGAAGGAGGATGCCAACAGAGCTGTGGTTAAAGTATTAAGGGAACAGAGGGGCTGAGAAGAGTGCACATGCTTGCTGTCACACTGCCTGCCTGTGTAACCAGCTGTTTTCTCTTTCCCAGGGATGATTGGCTATGGCATGGCCAAGGGCGCTGTCCATCAGCTGTGCCAGAGCCTTGCAGGGAAGGACAGTGGCATGCCAACTGGGGCTGCTGCCATTGCTGTGCTCCCGTAAGTGCCTGCAGCTCCCTAATGTGACCCACTGCTGAGAGTTGACCTTTGAGAGTCATTTTCTTTTTTTAATTTATTTATATATTTTTTAATCGAATCTAGACCCATGTCCCCCCATCCCCCCACCCCACCAGAGCTCATGCATTCTGCCAAACATGCTTTTCATCTCTTTCCCAGTCTTCCTCATTATTCTCCATGAGGAAGTTGACTGTTTTGAGCAGAAGTTCACTGTTTCAGTCAGTTCTTTGATGTACTCCTTTCTGTTGTTGTTGTTGTTGTTGTTGTTATTGTTGTTATTGTTGTTGTTGTTGTTGTTGCTGTTGTTGTTGTTTCCAATATGCATCACTCCCAACTGCTTTGGACAAAAGCTCAAGGGGCCGTGCACAAGAAATACTTACAACTAGGTAATTGGCACTAGCATCCACAGATGAGGGATACCATTCGTCGTTTGTTTTTCTGGGACTGTGTTACTTCACTCAGCATGATGTCCTCTAGCTCCAGCCATTTTCCTGCAAAGCTCATGATGTCGTCTTTCTTTACTGCTGCATAGAACTCCATTGTGTAGATGTACCACATTTTCTCTATCCACTCATCAGTTGAGGGGCATTTGGGTTGGTTCCAGCTCCTTGCTATTGTGAAGAGAGCTGCAATAAACATGGCCGTGCATGTATCTCTGTGGTGGGGTAAGTCTTGAGGGTACATGCCCAGGAGTGGTATGGCTGGGTCGGGTGGCAAGTTCATTCCAAGTCTTCCAAGGGTTCTCCACACTGCTTTCCATAGTGGCTGTACGAGTTTACATTCCCACCAGCAGTGGATGAGTGTTCCCCTTTCCCCACAACCTCTCCAGCACTTGGTATCATTTGTTTTCTTGATCCTAGCCAGTCTTACTGGAGTAAGATGATATCTTAAAGTGGTTTTGATTTGCATTTCCTTAATGATTAGTGATGTTGAGCAGTTCTTGAGGTGTTTCTCAGACATCTCTAATTCCTCGCTTGTGAAGTCTCTGTTCAGTTCTTTGCTCCATCTATTGAGCGGGTCGTTTGTTTTCTTTTTTCTTTGTTTTTTGAGTAGTTTATATATTCTGGAAATCAATGCTTTGTCAGATGTATCTGCAGTGAAGGTTTCCTCCCACTCTGTGGGATTTCTCTTCACTTCCTTGATTGTTTCTTTTGATGTACAGAAGCTTTTGAGTTTGATGAGGTCCCATTTGTCAATTGTCGACCTTAATTCTTGTGCAGCTGCTGTCTGATTTAGGAAGTCTTTTCCTACGCCTATGTCTTGTAGTCTGCTGCCAACTTTTTCTTCTATCACCTTCAGAGTTTGGGGTTTCACGTTGAGGTCTTTAATCCATCTGGAGTTGACTTTTGTACAGGGTGAGAGGTAGGGGTTTAATTTCATTCTTCTACAAGTGGTGATCCAGTTTTGCCAACACCACTTGCTGAAGATGCTGTCTTTTCTCCATTGTGGTTTCTTGGCCCCCTTGTCAAATATGAGATGGCTGAAATTGTATGTGCTCAGATTTGGATCTTCGGTTTTGTTCCATTGGTCAACAGGTCTGTTTTTGTGCCAGTACCAGGCTGTTTTTATGACTATAGCCCTGTAGTATAGTTTAAAATCTGGTATAGAGATCCCTCCTGTGTAGCTCTTTTCACTCAGGATTGATTTGGCTATTCGGGGTCTTTTGTTTCTCCAAATGAATTTAAGAACTTTTGTTTCCAAGCCTGTGAAGAAACTCTTGGGGATTTTGATTGGGATTGCATTAAATCTATACAAGAGTTTTGGTAAAATGGACATTTTTACAATGTTAATTTTCCCAATCCATGAGCATGGGAGGTTTTTCCATCTTCTGAGGTCTTCTTCAATTTCTTTCTTTAAGGGTTTAAAATTTTTGTTGTAGAGGTCTTTGGTGTCTTTGGTTAGGTTTGTTCCTAGGTATCTTATTGTTTTTGAGGCTATTGTGAGTGGGAAGGTCTCTTTGAATTCTTTCTCCAGTTGCTTGTTCTTGGTGTAAAGAAAGGCCATTGATTTTCTAAGGTTAATTTTGTATCCTGCCACTTTGCTGAAGCTGTTAATCGTTTCTAGGAGTTTTCTGGTGGAGTTTTTTGCATCTCTTAAGTAAACAATCATATCATCAGCAAATAGGGATAGTTTGACTTCCTCTTTTCCAATTAGTACTCCTTTAATATCCTTTTCTTGCCTTATTGCTCTAGCAAGTGTTTCAAGCACTATATTGAAGAGGAGTGGTGACAGGGGGCAGCCTTGCTGAGTTCCTACCTTTAAAGGGAATGTTTCTGTCATTTCCCCATTTAGGATGATATTGGCTGTGGGTTTCCTGTATATGGCTTTTATTACATTGAGGAATGATCCCTCCAATCCAATTCCTTCTAGGACTTTAAGCGTGAAGGGATGCTGGATTTTGTCAAAGGCTTTTTCAGCATCGAGAGTCATTTTCTACCATAGCCTTGAGTGCATATCACCTCAGGTTCTAAAGTGCACTAAAGTGGGACCTAATCATCTCCTGAAGGCCCCCATACTGCAGGCTTGGTTTCTACCTAGGCATCTGGGCCGGAGTCCTGTTTAGCCTGTAGCAGTACTTCAGGGGTCAGAGTATCTGTCTTGGGCTATCTGGAATGCTTGTTTGGTGGGAGGGATGGGTCTCTCTCTGCCTCTTTTGTGTTTTCCATTCTTTTCTCCTTCCTTTACTTCCTTTTAAAGTAGCCTACATTTTTTTTTTGCATCATTATAAGGTCTGTGTGTGAGTGTTTGTGTGTGTGTGTGTGTATGTGGGACAGACATGTATGGCAGTGTGGCAGAAGGTATGTGGGAGACTATGGGGATGTTTCTAAGTGATGAGGTCCACGGTCAGCTGACCCAGGCATAGGCTACTGCCCTGGACATGGTATGCTCTTTCTCCCTAGAGGAATTCTAGTGCCAGCTGCCTTGCCTCTTGCCTCTGGTCCTGTAAAGGGCCTCTGGGCAGCTGAGGGACTGCCTAGCTTTTCTGTTCTTCAGTTATGAGGTTCTGTGACTTCATGCCTCACAGCTGTTTTGAGAGATGTCTAAGTCCTGAATGTTTTCTGTGAATTCTGTATTCTAGTGCTAAAAATGATAAGAATTATTGGGAAGCAGACATATACCTGAAATTTAGTATAATTCTTATATTTCAAGGACTATCATTCCACTTAAATCCTTAGAAACAAATCTATATTTTAGAGAGTACACGGAGACTTAACAAAACACCTTACTTCTGTGCATTTGACCTATAGGTAAAATGTCACTCTTCCCATTTGTTGTCTATTTCAAGTATGAATCATGAAGAGCCTTACTGGATTTCACTCAGATGTGCTTTTTGTTACTGCAGACAGCTTGCTAGTCTCTGATTATCCCTCTGATCTCCCCATGTAAATGTCATACTCAGTGCCTGAGGCTCCTAGTGGTGATTCTGTGAGATTGTCTTTATTGGTCAGATAGGACCAGACACCTATTATAAAGATAGTGCCAAATGATACATTTACCTCTGTGTTGCAGGGTTACCCTGGACACTGTAATAAACAGGAGATCAATGCCCAATGCTGACATCACCTCCTGGACACCCTTAGAGTTCCTGGTTGAGTGAGTATCAAAGTTGATGTCATGACTAAGCAGCTTCCAGCCCCCATTCTCTGCATGGGGACTGAAGGACAAGCCCATGTCCTCTTGGATTGTAGCTGATCCTAGGTGGGCTTGTGAGCTTCCTGGGGCTCTGCAGATCTCTGGCACAGAGGTCTGAATATCAGGGATGCTAGATCAAAGCAATTGTATGGAGGGGTTAATAGGACCAACACAAGTTCCAACTCCTCTCCCCTTCTGACCAAAATGAGCAAGCATAAAGTTCCAGAGGCCCCAGATTGCTGGTCTGTATAACCAGGTCTGTGGTGATGGTTTAGAAGATGAAACATGGCACTGTGTCTGATCACTAGCAAGTGCTTAGTAAATCTCAGCTCCCAGTGCTGCCATTGACCATTTGACCAGGATCACCTTTGTCTCAATCATGTGTCTCAGTTAGTGCTGAGCCACAGAAATGTGAAGGGTAGCCCTCAACTCCAAGACCCTAGTCACCTGTTAGTGAACCTGGTGGCAGTTAGAAAGCTCATTGAGAAGTAGTTGATTTGCTTTTTTGTGTTTTCTTTATCTCAGTTCTTTAAAGCCCACTAGTAAGTCTGAGTTCACTGAGCATTGCCTGTTGCTTTCTTGGTATGGGATGGCTAGGCCACAGCGGCTGTTTGAGGTGATGACCTTCCCTGTGGTACCAGTGCCATAGCTGCTTTTATGGCTGTACTGGATGTGTGCAATTTGGAATGTGCTTCTGCCTAATGTGAAACTCATTTAAAGGAGAGAAATTTGGGACTTGTATCTTATGTTTGAAAGAGATACTTAAGTAGTAGTTATATGCTAAGCAACATTCTAAGTTCTTCCTGTTGTCTTGTATGTATGTGTACCTGTTGGGGGAGGGGGTGTGCACGCTTGCGCTTGTGCGCACATGCCAGGTCAACATTGGGACTCTTTCTCAACCATCTTCCACCTTATATTTTTGAGATAAGGTCTCTCATGAATCTGTAACTCAGTGACTTGGCTAGAATGGCTGACCAGACTTTCCGCCCCAGAGCATCCTGTCTCCACCTCCCCAGTACTGCCTTTTTTAGTGTGGGTTCTGTGGCTCTGAACTCAAGTCCTTACAGGTGTATAGCAAGCACTTTACTGACTGAGCCATCTCTGCAGTCTACCCTTCCTGTTGTTTTATTTAGTGCTCCTTATTTAGGATTTAAGGACTTGGAGACATTGTGTTGGTTAACTGACTTATCAATGGCACAGTGAACAAAGACTCTGACTTAGGCCGTATGGATGTAGTTCAACTACATGCTGAACTGGGAATCATGCTTTAATGTTTGATTAAAAAAAGAAGTTACAGAAGACACCAAGCTTTGATTTGAATATATATTTAAAGGCCAATATATTTTATGCCAATATTTTTCCCTTTTTAATTGAACTTTTATGAATTTCACAGAACATATTTTTATATATTTTTTATATTTATTTTATTTTTTTGAGACAGGGTCTCCTTGCAGCCCCAGCTGGCCTGGAACTCACTCTGTAGACCAGGCTGGCCTTGAACTCACAGAGTTCTGCCTGCCTCTGCCTCCTGAGTGCTGGGATTAAATGCGTGCGCCACCATGCCCAGCCTAAAGGCAGTTTTTAGCTGCCATGTGGGTGCTGGGAATTGAACCTGGCTCCTCTGCAAGAGCACTTGGTGCTCTTAACCACTGATCCATCTCTCCAGCCCCAAATAGACCATATTTGATCATATTTAGATTCCCCCCTACCTACCTCCCCTTTTTAACCCTTTCACATACTCTGATATATATATATATATATATATATATATATATATATATATAAAGGCCTATAGAGTTAGATTTGTTTCCCCATATGTCCTGTGGTCTGGATTTAGCCACTGGAGCCTGGTTAACCCACAAGAGTCATGCCTTTAAAGAGGTTGACACTCCTCTTCCCAGTAATTGTTGGTTTCCAGGTGGGGTTGGGTTTCTTACTCACTTTCCCATGTCTGTGCTCAGATTTTGTCTGGCTTGAACATATGTGGTAATTGTGTATGATGCTAACATTATGAATAATTGCCCAGCTTTCTGGAAAATTCTATACATTTGTAGTCATCCACTACATCTGGCTCTTAAATTTTTTCTTGCTCTCTGAGTGATCCCTGAGCCTTTGGAGGCAGAAGTTTGATCTAGGTGTCTAATTCAGGGATAAGTGCTCTGGTGTCCCTTATTTTCTGCACATTTCTGACAGTTGTGGGTTTTTGTTAATCACCATATGCTATGTAAAGGAAGCTGCTTTGGTGAGAGTTGAGAAATGCATTCATCTATGGGGATAATAAGTCATTAGGTGTCAGTTTACTGCTATAACTATTTAGTAGAAAACTATTATGTTCTCCCCTATGGCCTGTTCTAGCACAGTGTCAGGTATGGTCTGCATCTTGTGAAGCAGTCCTTAAGTTCAATTAGAAAGTGATTGGTTACTCCCATAATATTTGTGACTCTATTGAATCAGAGGTCATACCTTGTTAGGTCAGTTGTTAAAACACACAGTATTCACAGCTGGGTAAGGTTAATGACTAATTTTCTCTTCTCAGAGCTTGCATAGTACCTTCCAGCACTGTGAACACTAGCCAATAGTGATGAAGCTCTCAAGTCAGCACCAGTTGGTTTTTTTTCCCTTGTTTATTCTACAATTTATGTATGTACTTTCTTCAAGAATAGGGTTTACCGTCAAGTTCTGTTGGGTAAGCAAGAGCAGAGGTAATGGTCACTATTGTTTAAAGGTTTATGGGACCTCTGGTCAACAGCTCAAAAAAGAGAGTCTTCCTTGCATTGGGCTTTTATTTGCTAGCCTATGGTGTCTAATACAGGCAGTCTCTCTATTATAAGATAACTCCTTTATTCTACTTTTATAATGTATGTGTATATACTTTAAGAAGCTTCTATAGTGGTAGGTTTCCATATGGCTGTTTCTAAAGGCTTTAGTGTTATCCCTCCCTATACTCCCTCTTCTACCCTGCCCTCCCATTAGCTAATATTCTTTTAAAGGTCCGTGTTCTGTTCCCTAATGCTTTATCTAGACATTAGTCTAGAACCTGGACTCTAGATGGGTCATCTGTGTTTCTGTGCTTATATTCATGCCCAGCTGCAGATCTCCCCTCAGGGGGATTGTGAGGAACTGTTAAGCACCACTTTCACCCACTTGTGTAGTATTTGAAAACTCACTTGACAAGGTAGCATGAAATTTGCTTTGAAGTGCTTGTGAGCATGTTACCTTCTTTACTATCCATGGGTAGCAAGCATATCTCCCCTCTCATCCATTCCAAATTGCTGGTGATGTTGAGAGAGGATAGATGTCTGTGAGGAATGCAAAGACCCTTATGCTTCAAATGTCATGCTACCTCTCTTGAGTCATCCTTAGCTCCACTCTGCCTAAAGAGATGGGGCCATGGGGCTGGAGAAATAGCCTAGCGGTTAAGAGCACCGACGCTCTTGCAGAGGACCCGGGTTTGATCCCCAGCACCCACATGGCGGCTAAGAACCACCTGTAACTCCAATTCCAGGAGAACTCCAGTTCCAGGGGAATCTGAGACCCTCTTCTGATCTCTGCGGCATTGCACGACACGGGTGCACAGACCTGCATGCAGACAATACATTCATACACATACAAAAAAATAAATAATAGGGCTGGAGAGATGGCCTAGCGGTTAAGAGCGCCGACGCTCTTGCAGTAGGACCCAGGTTCGATCCCCAGCACCCACATGGCGGCCGAGAACCGTCTGAAAACTCCAATTCCAGGAGAACTCCAGTTCCAGGGGAATCCGAGACCTTCTTCTGACCTCCGCGCGGCATTGCACATCACCGGTGCACAAACTTGCATGCAGACGATACATTCATACACATATAGAAATAATAAAATAAATTAAATAAATAAATAAATAAATAAATAAATAAATAAATAAATAATAAAAAAAAAAGAGATGGGGCCATGACTGGGGTTTTAGCAGTTTTTTGATTTGTGAGCCCATGTACTTTCTTGGTTTGTTCCATCCTCAAAGGGGCCTGATTGTCAAATCTAGCCTGCAATGTTGCACATCAGGACCACAGAGCATCCCAAAAGTTGAGTGCTTTCCATTTAAAGGTGGATGAAATTAAAATGCAAATGCTTCATTTTTTAAGAAATTATCATTTAGTTGTTGCAGTTCCATGTGAAATTTTGTGCCTTTCTTTTCTCTCTCTAAACAGGATCTTCCCTCTCTTCCAGGCAGGTTGTTGCCTATCTCTCCATACAGCTGGTTGTTATAAGCCCCCATTACTATCCCATCATTTTTTAGTATAATCTTTTTTCTAGCTTGCAGTGGATACCTCAAATGCTTGCTAAAATTAAAAAAGCAAATTTGCTCTCTTTGAAACTTGAGAGGGAATAAAGCACAGCTATCTGTCCTTATTGTGGGTTCTCATCCATTAATTGTACCAACTTCAGGTAAAAATACTGGAAAAATGCTTTCCTATTAAATAAGTACAGACATTTTCCTTTGTTATTTCCCAAAACCTATACAGGTGGCACATGCCTGTAGTCCCAGCACTTAGGAGGCAGAGGCAGGCAGATCTCTGTGGGTTCAAGGCCAGCCTGGTCTACATAGTGAGTTCCAGGACAGCTAGGGCTACAGGGAGACCATGTCTCAAAAAGACAAAAACAAAACAAAACAGAAAGCAATACAGGCTTAACAGCATGCATGTTGTATGAGTTACTATAAGAAATCTTGAGATTGCTTTGAAGTATATAGGAGACTGTAGGTTGTATATAGACAGCATATCCTCTTAGGTAAGGGCCTGAGCCTCTTGGAATATATCTTCAGGGGTTCTGAAACCAGTCCCCAAAGACACTGAGGAGATGCCCATATGGTGCCTATATCTGTCTCTTACAGTTAATCAATAAAATGTTTTCTTTTAAAATCATACTACATTGTTGTGAATTTGACCATATAGAAAAATAAAATGGAAGCTAAGGTTACACCACACACACACACACACACACACACACACACACACACACACACACATACACATATCTTTCCCCTGCCAGAAATGACAGTGAGCTAGCTCTTCGTTCTCTTGGGACCTTGGCATATGCCTCAATGCCTGTTGTTTTCTGTATAGCCCCATTTCCTTGTGTTCCAACCCCCCATGCCATTGATGAGAATATAAACATGAGCCTGAACTTTGGCTTTAAGACTGTAAAACGTCTTTTCTTGTTCTAGAAAATTCCATGAGTGGATCAGAGGGAAAAACCGGCCCAGCTCAGGAAGCCTAATCCAGGTGGTAACGAAAAAAGGAAAGACAAAGCTCACTCCTGCATAATTTTAAGCCTTATCTCAGTGCCTGGGAGGGCTTCATCAAAACATCACTAACCTGTCCCTGTCTGTGTCTGTCCCTGTGTTTTCTGTAATTTTGTTTCTCACTCATGTTCCTTTGCTGACCAGGGATAGTGTGGTGTCTATGGAAATGAGTGGAGGCCAGTTGGTGACACTGACAGTGCTGAGGGCATGAGGTGTCTGGCCTGGCTGGCTGCATGATAGCATTGCTGGATTCCTTTGGAGACACTGCTGATCGTCCACTCATTTGTTGGTATCAAGGACCAACTTGTGTTGATGCCTTAGATGTAGTATTTGTGGCCTCATATTGAACTGTCTTAAAACTTTTGTGATGTCAACAAAGTTCTGTAGACTGTGTTGGGATTCCCTTTCCTTGTGCCGTTGCCAAGTGTCCCCAGGCAAGGATGAGTGTGCAAGAGAACTACTTGAGTTGAAGTTTTTCCCAATAAACATTGTGTATGCTGTTGTCTTTTTTTTTTAAACACGCAGAAGTGTGTTAAAAAGTACAGTGGAGCCATGAGATGTGGAGATCTTTCCACCTGGTGTCTTAGAAGGAGTGGAGTCAGTCTCTTTAATTTTCCACATGACAGCACAGCCTCAAATGTCACTAGGGGGTAGAATAGCTCTCAGAATCCAAAAGCAGCCCTCCATGTGACTGAGACTCTTCTGATGGAGAACATGGAATGTAATCCACTCTGGCCAGTTTATAGGTGGGAAAACTGAGGCCCAGAGAGATTAGCATTGTCATGAGCAGCAGGTGTTGTGTTAAGCACAGAACCCTATTACCAGACTGTGGCCACTTATAAGGCCTTTTTCTCTGCCTGCTTTCTTTTTCCCCCCGAAGAAGTAAAATCCATATAAGAGATGAAGCATTAAGGTAAGCACTCCAGTAGTATGTGGGACATGGCAGTGGTGTATTTTCATCTGCAAAATCAGATCCAGGAGGAGGCAAAAAAATTTCAGATCCAGGGCTCTTTAAGGAGTTCTTGCTCTTCTCCCTCTGGCCTATGGCCACCACGTATCTTCCTGCTCTTTCAGTATATTCTGGGTATTTCATATGTGTGGGGCAGTGATCCTGGACTCAGACATATCTTGAGAGTTTGCTGCTTGCCAATCTGCTCAGCACACTAGACAGAGCAAAAGACATTGGACACACGCTGTTTGTGCTAGCACACGCTCAGAAGTCATAAGTTGGCTTGCTTGTCAGCATGCCCCTTGATGGTCTGGAGGTCTAGGATAGGCCACTGGGAGGTGATGTCATGGGATGTAGAGGCTACCTGTCCCAAACCTATATAAGTTGCTTGTTGTATATCATAAACAGTTTTGCCCCCTCTAAGGTGGACCCTGGGATGTTACTGGAGTAACCCTGCACCATACCCTCTTCAGCCTGTTCAACTGTGGGGTCAGCAGCCCCACAAATACAGTCGTAAATGTGACATTTTATATTTGGATTCTCACAGCATAATCTCAGCACTTTTCCACATCAGAGCACACTTTTCCTTTTGGTGAATGAATAATATAACATGGTGTAGAATGTGACTTAGTTCATCTATTGACCAGTGGATACACACTTGGGCTGTTCTCTCATGAAGGACTAAATCCCTGACAAGCAGACAGGGTCACTGCTAAGTAATTATGGTATACTTCTGGCTTTTTTTTTTTTTTTTTTTGGAGACAGGGTCTCCCTGTAGTCCGAGCTGGCCTGGAACTCTCTAGACCAGGCTGGCCTTGAACACACAGAGATCCCCTTGCCTCTGCCTCTCAAGTGTGGAATTAAAGGCATGTACCACCATGCCTGGTATATTTTATGTGTATGAGTGTATTGCCTGGATATATGTAAGTGCACCCATGTTATGCAGTTATATGACCCATGGAGGTCAAAAGAGGGCATTGGATTTCCTCTTGAAACTGGAGCTTCAGACAGTTGTCAGCTGCCAATATGGATGCTGGGAATTAAATCCAAGTTCTCTACAAGAGCACTCAGTGCTATTAACCACTGAGCCATTGCTCCAGTGCCACTTTTGGATTCTAGGTCTCAGACAAATGTCTGGGACTGGTGCAGACCAGTTTAGATAATGCTGGACATATCTCAGCTTAGAGCTATGACCTATCAGTTCTTTTTAAGGGGACTGATCCAAAATCAGGATAAAAAACACTTAAAAGCCCAGTTCTCCTGGGGACTTTGGAATTTTAGTTTCTGAATCCCCTCTCCACTTATGGAGTGCTTTTCTTTGCCTTTGTGTGCACGTGTTTTCAAGGAACAAAAATGGTTTTTTCTTGATGGAGGTTTTACAGGGGAGAAAAATCCATTTCAGTCTTCACAATAAGGTTAAGGTTCAGTTCAGATATATACTTTGGGCCATGTTTTGTTTTATATCTAAAAATTTACATAAAAGTATCTGCTCAAATATAGATTACTTTTCAAGACATGCAGAAAATACAAAAAAAATTGGCAGAAAGGAAATGCTAAAACTGCCTGAAATTCAAAGTATTAGTGTAGTGTACAGTACATTATCATTAGGGACAGGTGCTCCCCAGATACCTTGTTCTATTTTGATGAGACGCATTCAACTTGGACCTAATTCATGCTAAGTGGCACCCTTAAAGTGCTCATTTCCCCTGCCTATCATCCCCCAAATCCTGTTAGTCCCTCTGCCCTATACTTCCAAACAATAATTCTGAACTTTTAGAGGTTTTTGGAGATTTTCTTTTAGAAGATTCCAATGAAGAGATGAATCAGATGAGCCATTATGGCTAATATGTCTGTTTTCAGATTGACTTATAGTCTTATTTTAATTTTTGTATGTGTATGAATGTACTGTCTGCATATAGGTTTGTGCACCCGTGACATGCAATGCCACAGAGGTCAGAAAAGGGTGTCGGATTCCCCTGGAACTGGAGTAAGACAGTTTTCAGCCACCATGTGGGTTCTGGGGATCAAACCCAGCTCCTCTGCAAGAGCAGTCGGCACTCATAACTGCTAGGCCATCTCTCCAGCCCATTAAAAATTACAGGTTCAGACATACAACTTAATGGTAAATATTGCTTCAAAATATGAGGTCAAGCTAAAACTTACATTTTTATATCTAAAATAATCAACATGCCGATATTTTAATGTAAAAGAAAATATAGTAAATTGAGTATTTGTCTCAAATATAAGATCAGTGAATATTAAACAGCAACAGTATATAACAAAAGTAGAATTTGTACATTCGCCCAAATTAACTTTGAGTCAAGGTAAATGGTTTCATATCAACTGCTACCACATTTTAACTTTTCAAACACTAAAGAGGACACTTGTCTATTTGTAAATTTAAGTAGATGGTGATTTGTAAATAGTCTACTTTCCATATTATCTAACCACCAAATATATACTTCAAAAATTGTCCATGTGATGCCGCAATCCTCTTCAGAAGCATTGTAGCAAATATCTTGAGACATTAATTGTACATCAACACATATATAATCTTGATAATGCCAAAGAAGGGTCCCAAGTACTTTTTATACTGCTAATATTAAAACATTTCATCAGCTCCATTTCCTGAAAATTCAGTTGAGGTAACCTCTGCAGATCTCTGCTCCACATTTGCATTCACTTCATACCCTTTTTTTGGCAGGGCTGTGGTCAATAGATTCTGAAGATAATTCTCCAGAACCTTTCATTTGATAAAAGTCAGCTTTTCTCCAGCCTTTATTCTAGAAGAAAATAATGCTATACTCGGAGGATGAGTATCAAGATTATTGATGAAAACACTAAACACCTGAAGATTTGGGTCACAACTATGATTCACAAAATGAGACACATTTCCATACCGAGCTGCATCCACTGTGAATTCATCAGATTCATAGTCCAGATCAAAGAGATAGGTGATTCCTTTGTTATATAACTGCCTCTTCACTAGTGATTACCTGGAATTGCATTCACGGAGTGCTGGATTGGATTCTAATTTATCATTTCTTATACGCCACAACAACTCCAGCTTCAGCAGGACAACATTTCTCAAAGAAGCAATCTGTACATGAACAACCAAAGTTAGCTTCATTGTCTAAGCTGATCCTGGGAGCTGGCTTGTATTCATTAATGTAGAAATCTGAAAGTGGCCCATCTAAGTCAACAGTATTTTCCACAAATATCATTCCTTCATGATTTTTCTGTTGAGGTCCTCTTGCCATCTCTGCAGAGCTATTCTTTGTCTAGCTTTCTTTACAATGTACTTGGCAATGGCAGGTTCCAAAGTTTTATCTTTTGGAATTATTGCTTTGCCTTTCTTTACCCGAGATAATTATTCTTGTCATTAGAGAACTGCTGACATAGTAATGGACACTTTGGATTTTTCAAGGATTCCCAAGTATTTGTAGAATCTGACCATCCTTTCCATTTTACAAGATAATAATCCATATCCTCTGCATGCCTCAGCTCCTGCTGCCGTCATCCTATGGAGCTTTCATTCAAACTCTGTTTCTTTTAGTAAAGTTTGTTACCTATTGGTCTCTGCTGTCTCAGATTTCCCTGCCTTTTGATTCTTTAAATGGTGTAAACCTCATCAAGACTCTGGCCATAAGGCTATTGTAACTAGTGCTGCTGCAAATATTCATACTCGTCTGTTTTTAGTTCTTTGGGACACGCACAGTTAACAGCCATGCAGGTGCTGGGAGCTGAACCTGGGACCTCTGAGAGCAGCCAGTGTTCTAACTGCTGAGCCTTCAGTTTTCAATTAAGACTTTCTTTGTAACTTGAGTCTAACTTACCCACAGCAGCAGGGTAGAGAAACAAGGCCTTTAAGACGATGTCTGCATCTGGACTAATTTCTTCTGCCAACTTTCTGTACAGAGAATCTGCTATTCTCTTTCCATGTATCAGTCACAAGATAAGTGAGGATATGACTTGAAACCGAGTTGAATACCTCCAGGTAGGAAGGTAGAGGAAGGAAGGACAGCAAGAGCTGGAGAGGAGAGGAATGGGGAAGAGGGAAAGAGCAAGAGAGGAAGAAAGCAGGAAAATAGATCAGCCACTCCAAGTGTGTAGTATTTAAACTGTCAGAGGGCTAGTGGGATTGAGGAAAGTAGTTGAGAAGATGGACCCAGGCCAGATGTGGTGAATGTTGGGAGCTTGCAGAGGCAACATGGTCCGTATCACTGGACAGCACATTGAATTGGGAAGAGGAACCACAGCACAGGAGACCGAGGCATTCCTCCATGGTTTTGGCACCATATGAATGAAATGGTGCAGCAAAGACCAAGACAAATCCATGGGACACAGCAGTTGATGTGAGACAGTTTAGGGTTAGGGTTATAGGGTTATAGGGTTATAGGGTTAGGGTAGGGTTAGGGTTAGGGTTAGGGTTTAGGGGTTAGGGTTTAGGGTTAGGGTTAGGGGTTAGGGTTAGGGTTAGGGTTGGGTTAGGGTTAGTGTTAGGGTTAGGGTTTAGGGTTAGGGTTAGGGTTAGGGTTTAGGGTTAGGGTTAGGGTTAGGGTTAGGGTTTAGGGTTAGGGTTAGGNATTTTTGCTGGATATAGTAATCTGGGTTAGCATCTATTGTCCCTTAACACTGGGAATGCTTTGCTCCAGGTTCTTCTTGCTTTCATAGTTTGCATTGAGAAGTCAGTTGTAATTCTGATAGGTTTCCCCTTATAGGTCACTTGTTGTTTTTCTCTTGTCGCTTTAAGGATTTTTTCTTTGTTTTGGGTGTCTAGCATTTTAACTATGATGTGGCATGGAGAATTTCTTTTCTGATCTTGTCTGTTTGGAGTTCTATGTGCTTCTTGTATTTGTATTGGTTTGTCCTTTTTTAGTTTCTGGAAGTTTTCATCTATTATTCTTTTGAAGATCTTATCAATACCATTCTCTTGGGATTCTTCTTCCTCTATTCCTATGATGCGGAGGTTTGATCTTTTCATAGTGTCCCACAGGTCCTGGTGGTTCCACTTTTGTGTATTTTAAAATTTTTCATAGTCTTTCCTTGAGGTTTTTAGTTGTTCTGTGTTATCTTCCAGGTCTGATATTCTTTGTTCTGCTTCCTCCATTCTGCTTCTGAGGCTCTTTCCATTCCTTTCCTCTTGATTGGATGAGTGTTTGATTTCCTTTTTCATTTCCTCTTCTGATTTTTTAGTATTTCTACTTCTTTTTGGAGCTTCTCAATCTCTTCTTGTAGCTCTTTGCTTCACTGGTTGGTTTCCTTATCTTTTTCAGCATAGGATCTTTTCCATGTTTCTACTTCCTTCCAGAGCTTGTCATTCTCTCTCTCTATGTTCTTGAGTTCTTCATTCTCTTTTCTTAGTTCTTTGATTTGTTCTTTATAATCTTGTAGTTCTTTAAATATGTTCCCAATTGTGTTTCTGATATCTGTGTCCTGAGGCATCCCCAGAGGGATCCCACTGCAGGAGTCTTCCATAGGTTTGGCAGAGCTTGGTGCGAGATTATCCTGCCCCTTTCCCATGCTGTCTCTTCTTTGTGTTCCTGGCATATGTGCTTCTCCTTGCCTGTATTTCAATGTGAGTCCTAAATGCCTCTTCGCTGTGTTGAAGGCTTGCTTTGCTTGCCTCCTTCAGATGCCTTCGTAATCCCAGTTGGGGAGGGCTCTTTAGCCCATGCCCCGGTACCTATGCTTCAGCTGGTCTCAGGAAATGTATTCATATTTTAGAGTAATATAAAATTAAGGGAGGAAAATGTGAATTCCTAAACATAAAAGAGGCTGAGAGAAAGATGCAGGATAGTTATGGCAGAGTGCATGATCTGGGGTGGGATAGGGGAAGGGAAAATGGAATATATCTAAACCGAACTGAGAAATGATGTCTGAAATATACAAAACATCAATAAAAGGACTGCAAAAAATTAACCTAGAAAAATAGGTAACCTTTCTGAATGACAATAACAAGCAACTGGAGAAGGAATACAAAGAGACTTTTCCACTCATGATAGCCTCCACAAAAATATAAAATATCGGGGCTGGGGAGATGGCCTAGCGGTTAAGAGCACCAACCACTCTTGCAGAGGACCTGGGTTTGATCCCCAGCACCCACATGGTGGCTGAGAACCATCTTTAACTCCAGTTCAGGGGAATCCGACACCCTCTTCTGACCTTGGCAGCATTGCATGACACGGGTGCACAAACCTACATGCAGACAGTACATTTATATACATACAAAAATAAATAAAATTTTAAAAAGTAAAAATAAAATATCTAGGAACAAGCCTGACCAAACACACTAAAAATATCTACAATGAAAAATTTAAGTGCCTCAAGAAGGAGATTGAGAAAGATACCAGAAGTTGGAAGGACCTTCCATGCTCATGGATTGGAAGAATTAATATAGTAAAAATGACCATCCCGCCCAAAGTAATAAACAGATGCAATGCAAACTCAATTAAAATCCCCACAGGCTTCTTCACAGACCTAGAAAAAAAGTCCTAAAGTTCATATGGAGAAACAAAGACCCCAGATAGCCAAAGCAACCCTGAGCAAAAAGAGCAATACAGGGGTGATTACCATACCAGACTTCAAACTATATTACAGGGCTATAGTCATAAAAACAGCCAGGTATTAGCACAAAAACACACCCATAGATCAATGGAATGAAATTGAGGACCCAAACCTGAGCACATCTAATTTCACCCACCTCATATTTCACAAAGGGGCCAAGAAGACTCAATGGAGGAAAGACAGCATCTTCAGCAAATGGTGTTGGCATAACTGGATCACCACTTGTAGAAGAATAAAACTAAATCCATACATCTCAACATGTACAAAAATCAACTCCAAATGTACCAAAGACCTCAATGTGAAATTCAAAACTCTAAAAATGATAGAAGAAAACATTGATAAGAAAACCTACAAGACATAGGCATAGGAAAAGACTTTCTAAATCAGACAGCAGCTGCACAAAAACTAAGTCAACAGTTGACAAATGGGACCTTATTAAACTCAAGAAAGCTTCTGTAGAGTGAAAGAAACAATCAAAAAAGTGAAGAGAAAACCCACAGAGTGGGAGGAAATCTTCACCAGTGATACATCTGACAGAGCATTAACAACCAGAGTATATAAACTACTCAAAAAACAAAGGAGTAAGAAAACAAATGACCCACTCAAAAGATGGATTCAAGAGCTGAACAGAGACCATCGCGACCCCCTTCATCCAGCGAAAGAAGACACAACATGAGAGCGATCTTCCTCGAGCAGTTTATTCGGGCACCCTTACATCCTCTCTCTCTCAACATCTCCTCTCAACGTCTCCTACCGGTTCACCACTTATATAGCATTTCATAACCAATCAATTTCCACCACGTGGGTCTCAAGGATAGGATATCTCTATGCATAACAGAGGGCTTCAGCAGGGCCAAACCAACTGCATGGAGCGCTCACCCCGATGGGGGTGGGAGGCGGAAACTGGTGCCACCTTTGAGGCACGGCACTTCGCAGCTCCCAACAAGAGACTTCACAAATGAAAAAGTAAAGATGGTTGAGAAACATCTTAAAAAAGTGTTCAATGTCGCTAATTAATGAAATACGAATTAAAAGCACCTTAAGATGTTATCTTACTCTGATAAGACTGGCTATGATCAAGAAAACAAAGGATACCAAATGTTGGAGAGGTTGTGGGGAAAGGTGAACACTCATCCACTGCTGGTAGTAATGCAAACTTATGCAACTCCTATGGAAAGCAGTGTGGAAAACACTCAAGAAACTGAAAATGAGCCTACCACCTGACCCAGTCATACCACTCCTGGGTATATAACCACAAGACTCATCCTATCACAGAGATACATGCACATGTATGTTTATTACAACTCTATTCACAATAGCAAAGAGCTGGAAGCAACCCAAGTGTCCCTCAAATTATGAGTGGATAAAGAAAATGTGGCACATCTACACAATGGAATTCTATACAGTGGTAAAGAAAGATGACATCATGAACTTTGCAGGTAAATGGATGGAAGTAGAAGCCAGTATGCTAAGTGAAGTAGTACAGTCCCAGAGAAACAAATGACATATGGTGTCCCTCATTTTGTGGATGCTAGCACCAATTCACTCTTTAGAAGACAACCTAATAATTCCCTTTTCTTTGTTTTTTCTTAGTAAATATAGTACCTGATGCTACTCATCTGCTTTGTAGTGTAGGAAAGTAAAGTAACATTGTTTCTTTATCTGCATACAATCCTACTATCAAAATGGGAAACCTAGAGTTTATTTTAAGATGTCATAATTTTGGTATATCTGTGGCCTCTATATAGGCATATTTTGGAACTAAATGAGAAGGAACAACAACCACAAAAAAGACTGGGTCAAAGATTTGACTGAAACAGAAAATTTAAGCCCATAATGGTAAACTTCAGCATCAAAAATTTTAAAAGGACTGAGAAAAAGATGAAAGACATATATGGCAGAATGCATGAGTTCTGATGGGGGGGCAATGAAGGGGAATTTGTTCTAAATTTGATTAAGAAATGTTGTATGAAAGGCTGGAGAGATGGCTTAGCAGTTAAAAGCGCTGACTGCTCTTGCAGAGGACCAGGGTTTGATCCCCAGCACCCACATGGCGGCTGAGAACCGTCTGTAACTCTGATTCCAGGAGAACTCCAGTTCTAGGGGAATCCAACACCCTCTTCTGACCTCTGCAGCATTGCACAACACAGGTGCACAAACGTACGTGCAGACAGTACATTCATACACATAAAATAAATAAAATTTTAAAAAAAGAAAAAAGAAATGTATGAAAAACACAAAACTTCAGTAAAAAAATAAAATAAAAACTATGCAAAATTCAGGAGTTTCTAATATGTCCAAGAGTTCTGTAACCATTACCATCAGTTTTAGAATATTCTTATTGCTCCTAGACGAAATTCCCTATCTTTTAAGAAATACTATCCATTTTCCATTTTCACTAATCCCTTCCTCAGCCCCAAGTAGCCATTTGATTTTTAACAAGACTTTGTGCAGCCTTTGAACTTGTGATCATCAATTTTACACCTCCTCAGTGCTGAGACTAGTGGTAACACACCACCACATCCAGTTTATGTAGTGCTAGGTATCAAAACCATAACTTCATGCACAGTAAGCAAGCACTCTACTGAGATAATCTCCAGTTTCAGGAATCTGTCAATTTACTTTGTCTTTAAATTCATATCTATTTTGGCCACATAATGTAATTGAACTCATATAACATGCAATCTTCTGAGACTGACATTTTTCGCATAAGAGTTTTTCAAGTTTCAACTCTAATATAGCATGTATATAGTAAATAACATCACATATTATTTTTGTACTGCTAAATAATTTTTTATTGCATCAGGTTATTTGTTGATTTATCAGTTAATAAACATTTATGTTGTTTCTCCTTTCTGGACACTATTGATAAAGATGTTACACATGGTATATGCAAATGTTTGCATGACTAAACATCTTCATTTCTCGTGGCTATATACCTAGAAATGGAATTGCTGAGTCATATAATAACTTTATCTTAATCTTTGAGACTATCTTATTTAAATGATTTCTCATAATTTTGTGAAGAAAGCATCGTCATTTCTATTCCACAGATTCATAATTCATCTAAGGTAAGTAATTTGTCCAAAATCACAGGATCAAAATGCAGCATGCTTCCAAACTACATTTTCTTGGACAATAGTCACTGTCATACACAATTGCTGAGATTATAGTTTGTTATAACTGTTTGGAAGAGCTATTTGGCAACATAGACAGAAAATTTAAATGTGTACACTTTTAATCCCATATTTTCATATCTAGGAATCTAAATAGCACAAATATAACTTCTACCAAAATATCTGTATTCATACATTCAATGTAAATTCATTATAATAGAAACACTTCTGCTATGTGAATGTTCAGTAGTAGGGACTTTATATCAATATGATGAAACACTTGACAACCATTAAAAAGAAGGTGATAGATAGGCGTGGTGGCACATGACTATAATCTTAGCATTTGGAAGGTAAAGGCAAGAAGATCAGGAGTTCTAAAGACAGCCTGGGATACATAGAAAGATCTTGCGTCAAAATGATGAAGACAATGGCTGCTGAGAGGAGAATCACTTTTCTCAAAGGACTATCCAATTCCATTTGTCCAGCACTAAACACACGTACATATGAAGACCACTACATGGACTTAGTAGATGTTTTATAGGTATGTATACACATAAATGTATGTGTAAAAAACAATAATAATTAAGGAAGAAGTCACAAAATTGAAAAGCAGTGAAAAAATATGGGAATATTTGGACAGAAAAGAGGGAGGGGTAGAAATAATGTAAATACTGTACTCAAGTATGAAATTATCAAAAAATTAAAAATGAAGAAAAGAATGTGGTAGATATATGGTGGTAGAGGAAATAATGGGAAAAAATTTGTAGATGAAATACATGTTTATATGTACAAGAATTACAAAACAAGAAAAATACTGGTACACAGCCAATGGGAATGAAAATTGGGTACTTCTTAATTTTATGCTTCTCTCTGCTGTCTTAGCCCTTTAGACATGATTTTATATGGAAGATATAAATTACTTTAAAATATCAAGTATTTGACTTCAAATTCAGTGCTTTTCCTCATCCATTATAACTATTTTCTATCTATATAACTTTTACCAATGTCCAGCATGCTTTCTTTTTTTTTTTTTTTTTGTTTGTTTTTAAATTTTTTTTATTTATTTATATTTAGTTTTATGAGTTGTATGGAATTTGTCTGCATGCAGGTCTGCGCACCCGTGTCGTGCGATGCCGCGGAGGTCAGAAGACGGTCTCGGATTCCCCTGGAACTGGAGTTCTCCTGGAACCGGAGTCACAGACGGTTCTTAGCCGCCATGTGGGTGCTGGGGATCGAACCCGGGTCCTCTGCAAGAGCGGTCGTCGCTCTTAACCGCTAGGCCATCCCTCCAGCCCGCTTTCTTACAACTAATAAGCACTGAAGGTATCCAAAACAAAAAAGAAATGTTCCCTTTAAGAAAGGGCTAATTGGTACCACAAAGAAGGCTATAAAAACGGTTGAGAAATTCGTTTCAGAAAAGAAACTCATTCAATTGTAATAGAAAATTGATAAGAGGGGGATTAGAATAAGTGAGAAGTGAGAAGTCTGGTTGCCAGAGCAACCTCTTCCTGATTGGAAGAAATCCCTCACTGGAGAGGAGTTGCCAATGAGTGCACGGCTACTTCCATTTTCTTTGTTTCTATTTAGATTTGATCATCAGACAATGAGCACGCAAGCCAGAAGCAGTTCTGAGGGGCAGGTTCATAAGTACAGTAATGGGCATGCTGGGACCTTGACAGGGGAGACAAGGCAGAGGAGATTGGTAGGCAGCAGTGGAGAGAAGGGAGCTTTGGGGCATAGCAACCAGTGAAGAAGGGAGATGGCCAAAAGCCCAACACTCAAAGTTTATGGGAATAAGGTTACTTTAATTCTTGTTTTCAGTAGCTGGAAAGTCAATTTGGAATCTGAGTATCAGGAATAAGTATTATTTTTACAGGGATGATAATAATAGTATAATGATTAGAAACTTCTAGATTCTGAGGATTTGATCTGGTTTGAAGAACATTCAAGCCCTTAGTAGTTCTTCTGTTAATCTAGAGATAGAAACTAGGCTTGGTCTAGGCTTGTGGCATGGTGGGGTGGGAATGGAGTTCAAATCAGTAAGTTACATTGGATTTCTATAAGAGTAAGGTGTCCAATCTTATTCATTGCTAATGTGTAGGATAATTCTTCATATTGCATTATGGTTTAATGTGCAATGTCCCTCATAAGCTCATGTATTTGAATACTTGGTGGTAGTACTACCAAGTGGATAGTACTGTTTTGAGAAGGTTGTAGAATCTTTAGGAAGATGAGTTTTGTTGGAGGAAGTGCATCACTTAGCATGGGCCTTGGGATTTTATCATCCTGCCCTGCTTCCTGCCTGCTTTGTTTCCTGATCCAATGGGATATGAGCAAACAACCTTCTGCTTCTGCTGCCACAACTGAGAGCCATTCTTGCTGCCATGCCTTCTTGGCCATGATCAACTATCTCTTCAAACTATAAACCAAAATAATAATCTCTCCTTTAAGTTGCTTCTTGCCAGGATTTGGTCATAGTAATGGAATAAATAATTCATATAAGCAAATTATGCATTGCATAAATACATGTTAAATGACTGAAGGCCAGTTCTTCAGACTAGGGTTACCTCAAACATACCATGTCATGTGCTTAGGGCAACAGGTTAATTCTGAACTTCAATGGAACGCAGATCCTGATATGTTTGTTCCCAGATATGGCAGGAGTTGGATGAGGCTAACTATAAAGACTAGAGAGTGTCATTTCTCATGAATGTGGTGGTAGTATCTGGCATGCAGACATGGACAGCTGTAAAATCTCTTTTAAACAGATTTTAGTCATGTATTTTCTCATTAGAAACCTTTTTGTTAACAGTATTGGGCATTGAACCCAGGGCCTAATGCATGCTAGTCAAGGATTCTATCTTGTTTTCTGACTGCTATAGTTAAAATGACCTTCAGTGCTCATCAAGACATTCTTTGTTTTCCAATTTTGTATTTATTTTTGTATGTGTATGAATGTACTGTCTGCATGTAGGTTGGTGTACCCGTGTCATGCAATGCTGCAGAGGTCAGAAGAGGGCATCAGATTCCCCTGGAACTGGAGTTAAAGAGGGTTCTCAGCCACCATGTGGGTGCTGGGGATCGAATCCCAGTCCTCTGCAAGAGCAGTCGGTACTCTTAACCACCAGGCCATCTCTCCAGCCCAAGACATTCTTTCTTCCATTTACATTTTATTTTCTTAGGCATGAGCAATTCACAGACCATGTCTGGATTTTGTCTGGCTGAGCTTGCATGAGTCTTGTTCATGCTGATACCAATGCTATAGATTCATATGAACAGGGTCCCTCCCAGGAGCTTGTAGGATTCATTTCCTTTCGGTTTTGCACCCAGGGAAGAACTGGCTTTCTTTAGGAAAGGGACTTCAGATAGGCTGAGTACAGCTCAGGGGATGAGCTGGCACAGAGGAGTGGGCAGGGAGAATGGACCCTAGCACAAATGACAGAATGCGTGAATTTGGGGGGGGTGGCTCTGTGGTAGGGTGCCAAAAGAGAAGCAAGTATAAAGGCAATTAAGACTGAAAATCATGTATGAAACACACAAAAAAATCAATAAAAAATTATAATAAAAAACAATTCATTTTCTGAGCTGTCCAGAAATATCTACACTATATAAGATCCAGTGTGTGTGTGTGTGTGTGTGTGTGTGTGTGTGTGTGTGTGTGTCTACCACTAGAATATAAGCTGCATGAATACAGGGACTTTGACTCATTCATCTTTATATTTTTGGCATCTAGAGCAAGTATTTGGCACATAATGGGTGTTAAATGGGTTTTTATTAAAATATAAGCTGGAGAAATGAGTCTAATAAAAGAACTATGTTTTTCCTTTTTCTCATAAGAGAAAGGAAATCTCAAATTTAATTTACATTTACACAATGATTAAAAAATTAAGTTTAGTGAAGAGAATACCAGCTAACGTTTGTGTTTATATTAATTTCAATTTCACATTAGCTAGTACATAATTTATTACTTAGTCATTTATGGCCAATATACAACTTAAAATTTGTCTAATATACCATGGGAAATGAGCAAATATTTTATTTTAAATTAGAAATAATGTGAAAAGAGCATCTATTCTAACCTAACACTATCTTTATCATGTGCAAATTAGAAAACTATACAGTTTATGATTATGGTGGAAATTTGCAGATAACTTCTCAGTATGTGAAGAGGACAACATTTTATAATATGTACCTTGGTTGAAAGAATTTAAAATTTCTAAAATAATATACAAAAATCTTAAAGAAAGCATTCATCAAAATTTAAAACCTGGGGTTGGAGAGATGGCTCAGTGGTTAAGAGCATATACTGCTCTTCCAGAGGACCTAAGTTTGAGTCCCAGCAGCCATGGTGGGTGGTTCACAACCCTCTGTAACTCTAGTTCTAGGGGGTCCAGCACCCACTTCTGGCCTCTGAGGGCATCTGCATATAAACATGTGCAGAGAAGGGGGTGTGTGCAAAATTCATGTAAAAATGTCATTTGATCTGAAAATAGGACCATAAATTTTCATTATCCTCTTGACTGGATTATGATCTGCCTAGGGGATTATTGAAGTATACCTCTGGGTGTGTCTGTGATATCATTTGGAGAGATGATTAGATCAGCAGGGCTCAGATCTACTGAATGGATTAATCCCTTGATGGTACTGTTGGGAGGTGATAAAATGTAAATGATGGAACCTAGTGGTAGAAGTAGGTCATTTCAGGGAGGGGGCATGTTCTTGGGAGCATACCTTGCAGTGGTTTCTTCCTGTATCATACCCTATTCTCCTTTGTGTTCATCATGTGGAAAACAGCTCTACTCCATTATGCTCTCCCATCCACAGTGAACTAACACCTCTCAAACTATGAGCTAAAATAAATTCTTCCTTTTAAGTTGAAGAGTTATTATTATTCTTAAGCAGTTATTATTATTTACAGTAGAGGTGGTACTATTCCATAGTAATAGTAATAGCCAAAGCACCCACATATGTGCCACTTTTCTGTGGCCTAATTCTCACAGAATGACATAGAAGAGGGCCAGGTGATGATGCAAGCATAGGCAGTGGGTTGTGTTGCAGAAGATGAACCTCAAGTTTAGGGAAAGTGAATTTTTTTGTAATGGGAAGTAAGCCTGCCTGGCCTTCACCCTAGAAGGCTAAATTGTCTTTATTGTATGGGACAGAAATAAGCTTGCTCTTTATCCTGCAGGGAGGCAGTATATCTTTCTTCCAAGGCTATTTGCTGTGCAAACTTCCTTAAAGGAAAGTCTGGAATGAAGGCACTAAGTGCCTCTGCTCTCAGGATATGCAGCCACTGGTGGAGAATGACTGTCTAATCATCTTGATACCCATTTGGATTTGTGAATCATGGATCTTTGATAGAGCTACTTTTGCATACCCAAACCTGTTAGGTGCTAACAAATGCCCTTCTTTTCTAAGCTCTTCAAAACTTGGCTTGATTCTTTTCCTGTAGTTGTTTTGCCCAAGGTAATGCTATATCCATTGTACTGAAAACTGACTCCCAAGGCAGCTCAGAGGTGCTGGGAGCTCTTCCTGAAGAATCTCAAAGTAACAAACTGCTTAGGAAAACAATACGTAACAATGAGAGCATGTCTTAAGCACATGTTTAAGCAAGTAGATACTGACTGAGCAGCCACTGTGTTAAAGCACTGTAGTAGGCACTGGAGACATTAAGATTTGTTCATTCAACAGGTATTTTTTGGAGTAGAAATTATATGATGAGCACAAGTTACATTCAACTTTTTGCTTTGTTTTGAGATGTGGTCCCACTATGTAGTCTAGGCTGATCTGAAGCAATGATTCTCCTGCCTCAGCTTTCTAGGTACTGAAATTATAGGTATGTAGCATCATGCTCAGCATGGTAGCAAATAAGGCAGGTGAGGTCGAAGTCTTGGCAGCTGCCAGGATGAGGGAGAAGAAAAAGAAAATTATACCCCTTTGAGTTAGGGCACAGGAAACCTAGCGTGTTTAGCAATGGAGACTAACAAGCTGTGGTAAAAAGGGTATGGGGGAATCTTTAGAGAAACAATAAGGAAACCCAGACTGTCAGGGAAAGCATGCTTAGGCTTTGGCTGGTATCCAAAAGGATAGAAAGAAAAAGTTATGCCTTTTAAAGTAGAACTCAGTATAAGCAGGCAGGCTTAGCAGTGTTGCATGACAGAAGCTCTGTAAGCAGCTGCATTGGGGGAGGGGTTTCTGGGAGAATAGCATAAGTATATTATCTCCTTACTGAGATAATTATTCCACCACCTCTTTAGCATGTCTTCCAATGAGCGAGTTTTCATGGGGAGTGGTCCACTAGCAAAGTGATTGATAGGTCCAACTGGATTAACTCTTAAGGCAGAAGACAATGATAGGCAATGCTCTAATCTTTGGAGTAGATCAGAATGCCTTGTCTTTACTCAGGGGCAGAGGTAGAACTCAAAATGCTTTTGACCAGGATGCATAGGTTTTTTTTTCTTAAAACCTCTATCTATCTTTCAATATCATATTTTAAATCATAAGGAGGGGGGAAAGCTGATATTTCCCTTGGGGGGGTCCATCCTCAAGGGCTGCAAGCCTATTATTCCTCCCTCTAGAGTTAAGACTGTAGGGCTGTAGATATAGCTCAGCTGTTAAGAGTTCTGGCTGCCCTTGCAGAGGACCTGGGTTTGGTTTCCAGCATCCATATGGCAGCTAACAACCATCCATAATTCCAGTTCCTACAGATCTGATGTCCTTTTCTGGCCTCCATAGGCATACACTTATATACATTCAGGAAAAGCACTCATACACATAAAATAAAAATAAAACAAAAGAGTTAAGACCCTAAAATCATTTAGAAAATAGGTCCAAAATGGGGCATAGAAAGCTTTTAAGCTCTCCACTCTTGTTGACTTTCATACCTGGGAGAGTAATCAAAGCGGACCCAAATAGGTGGCGTTAGATTGCTCTAGGACTATGTGAGTGCAGCTCCATTGTAAATGAGAAGAGATAAAATTAAGACAGCAGTTGAGCACACAGGGCCCAAAGATTAATAGTATCATTACTAAGATTACAACAGATATAACCCATTTCCACCATAAAAATCCTGAGATCTGATTCCAAAGCTGTTCATAAACAAGTATAGATGTCTGGACTGGAGTTTCAGACAAAAACCCTCACCAATAGCTTCCAGGCAGCTGAGAAAAAAGTTAACAAGAAAGCAGACTAGGGACCAGTGCCCCTAAGCCTTCTTAGCAATTCTGGTCTCTGGTAGGGCTAGAACGGCCAGTGGAACCAAGGACAATTCTAGCTTCTGGCAAAGGACAAAAACTGACATCCTCCCCACCCGACACCCCCATACCTCTGGCTCTAAAAAGCTGCTTGACCAGTTTCTATTTCTTTTCTTATAAATTTTTAAAATAATTTTTAATTTAATTTATTTTTTACGTGTATGAATGTACTGTCTACATGTAGGTTTGTGCACCCATGTCGTGCCGCGGAGGTCAGAAGAGGGTGTCGGATTCCCCCGGAACTGGAGTTAAAGATGGTTCTCAGCCGCCATGTGGGTGCTGGGAATCAAACCCTGGTCCTCTGCAAGAGCAGTTGGTGCTCTTAACCGCTAGGCCATCTCTCCAGCTCCCCAGTTTCTATTTCTAAGTCTCATCTCAAGTGTGTATTAGGGAAAACAGAAAAGTGGTGTTATTAGGGAAAACGGAAGTAAAGGAGGATGGTCAATGTGGGGAAGAAACCATAGGAATGGCGACCTATGAGGAAAGTAGAAATCCAGGGGAAAGATGGTAATAGCTTGTATTAATATAGTGACTACAAGAGAAATAAATTAACATGTGAAAAAGAATTGACAGAACTTAGGAAGAGTTGGACAAGAGGATTTAAAGAAAGAAAGGTTTAATATGCACTTAGGAGTTCTAGGCTGACTCTGTGAGTATGCCATGCCGACTTTTTCTACTTTATGCCTCCTCCTCCTCCTTGTCATGGATAAAGTGACTACACCATTCTTTTTCTCCTTTTGTTTCCCTAAAATTGCTGGCCCTCTTCAGCCTCATGCTCATCAGCACAAAGAAGAATTAAGAAAACAGTTTTTGAGTAAAGCTAACCTATAGTGTCTTTACATTGACTTATTTATCATGTGTGCACACTTGCCACAGCACCTGTGTGAAAGTCAGAGGACACCTTGCAAGAATTGGTTGTATGCTTCCAACATGTGTGTTCCTGAGATTGAACTCAGTTTATCACGCGTGGGTACAAGTGCCTTTACCCACTGAGAGATCTCACCAGTCCCTCAACTTACAGAATCTTTTTTTTTTTGGTCTTTTCCAGACAGTGTCTCCCTGTAGTCCCAGCTGTCCTGGAACTCACTCTGTACACCAGGCTGGCCTTGAACTCACAAAGATCTGCCTGTCTCTGCCTCCCGAGTGCTAGGATTAAAGGCTTGCGCCACTAGCCCGCTCAACTTACAGAATCTTATTCAACCTCCTGCTACCAATTGTGTTATGGTTTGAATCTTTGGGGGGGGGGGTGGGAGCAGTGGTCATCTGGACAGGTTCTTTACAGATAGCTGAGCTGGCCTAGATGTATAACCCTGGCTAGCCTCAAACTCATGAGCTTCTTGCCTCAGTCTTTTGGATCTTAAATTTTAAGTTCCCAAAAGTCCATGTGCTAAAGACTTAGTCCCCAGGCTTTTGTAAGGTATTGGGAATTTCAAGAAGTGAGAAAATAATTCTTTTTTTCAAAAACGGGGCTGGAGATATGTCAGTGATACAGCACTTGTTTAATATGCATGCAGCTTTGGGTTCTGTCCCCAGCAGGCACACAAGTGCACGCAGACACACACGCACACACACACACACACACACACACACACACACACACAAAAGAGGGACTGGCTAGAGGTCCTTAAGTCATTCACGGTGGGCCCTTGAAAGGGATTGTGGGGCCTCCCAGTCCCCTCTTTATTTCTGCTTCTTGGTCATTAGGTTAGTGGTTCTGATCTGCTATAGGAACCCACTAGGATGTACTACCAGTGAAAGGACCCAAAATAACAGCACCAACCATTTATGGACTGAATTAGCTAAAACTGGGAGCCAAAAATAAGCCCTTTCTCTTTATAATTTAATTCTTTCAACTACTTGGTATGATGTAATGGAAAGCTCACTAACACAACTGCTAAATGCCTAACAAAATGAGTACACACAAAATTATTTTAAAAGGACAACAACAGCGCCAATGGCAGCAAACAAACAAGGACAAGTGCCAAACTTCAACTGTAAATTTTCCAAGTTGGCAGTCAGGGAAGCACGCTGAAAGTCCTAGATGCAGCACTACGAGGCAAGCTCTGTTCCCACCTCAGAAGCAGAACGTAAAGAAAATGACAAATGAACAAAACCTTAGAAGTTATCAATGACTGAAACTTGTGAATTTGGAGAGTAGTCAACAGAAGCATGGGAGAAGAGCTGCCAGTTAAAGAAAAGAATATCTTCGGAAATGTCCAGAATACCTCTTCAAAAGAAATGCTAACATTTTGCTGTAAAGTGTCAGTCAAAGTAGGGAGGACTGTAGGGCCTCCCACTTTCTGGAAATTCCTCATTTCTCAACTTCTTAAAAATATTACATCAAAGCTTTGGAAGGAGAATACATTCCTGGCAGGTAGAAATGTGCTATATAAAGACCTTGAACAAAACGTCTGGAAATAGATCAGCATACAGGTCCTTTAGTGAATCTTAACCAAGCTTTCTGCCCTCCACGATTTACATGAGGGATATAGAATAATTGATTGAACATAGCATTCTACTTTCAAATAAGATCTTGGAGGAAATACTCTAAGGGCCCTAGATAAACCAGCAGGGAGGGTATCATGGAGAAGCCAGTCAAATTATATTAAAGCAAACAGAAGGCTTGTACATGCATAAGCAAAACAGAGAAATTGTATGACTACCATGCAAATAAAAGGAGAAAAAGGAAGAATCATGGGAGGTAAGCAAGATGTTAAATACTTATGGATCAGCAATTGTGGATTTGGGCTTTATCCCAGAGAAATTAAAATTTATATTTACACACACACACACACACACACACACACACACACACACAAACATGGACGAGGCCTCCTTAGAGCCCCTGACAAAGCCCCACCAGCAAGTGATACCTCCCTCTGCTACTGCCACCAGGACCACCCAGCACCCACACAACCTCTGACCTCCCAGGTAGAGTCTCTCTCTGAGCCTCTGCCAGTCAGTGACCCCTCCCCTGTGCCAGGGCCATTGCAACAGGATGGCTGGCACTCTCTTGACCTATGACCTTCTTGGTAATCCCCATCCCCACCCCCACAGACCTGCTCCTTGAGCCACTTCAGCTAGCAACGACCCCTCCCTCCTCTGTTTTTGATTACAGCCTCCATCATCAAAACAGAGTGGCTTCTGTGACCTGAAACCCAGGGAGCACCACACACTCCTACTGGAACCCCAAACCCTGCCATCCAAGAACCATCAGTAGAACCTTGTGATCATTCCTCAGACCTTTGAAGATCAGCAGTGAGAATCTTCCAACTAAAAGAAGTTTGTTCATGGGCTCAGAAGTGCACATAACCCACTGTACTAGGAATCTATCTCACATCCCACTTGCACACAAACACAGTTACCCCAATCACCCTTCAGCCTTCAGCTGGTCCAGAACCTGAAAACTTGGGGTAACAGCAAATAAATACATGGGAAAAGCAAGACCAGATATCTTTAACAAGAAACAGCACCAATATAACTCCAGATGGCAAGGTGAAACCACTATGGCTAACAGTGTGGAGATTCCTCACAAAGCTAGAAATAGACCTCCTACATGATCCAGCCATATCACTCCTGGACATATTCCCAACGGACACTGTTTCTTACTATGTTGCTCACCTGTGTTCATTGCTGCTCTAGTCACAATAGCCAGGAAATGGAAACAACCTAGATGCCCATCAACTAATGAATGTTGTTCTAGCTTATTTCTTCATTGATGTGATGAAACACTCTGACCAATACCAACTTGGGGAGGAAAGAGTTTATTCATCTTATGTCTTCCCCGGTCACAATTCATCATTTAGAGAACACAAGACAGGAACTGGGGGCAGGAACCTGGAGGTAGGAGCTGAAGCACAGACCTCAGTAACGCTGCTTACTGGCTTACTTCCTGCCCATGATCAACCTGCATTCTTTTTTGTTTGTTTGTTTGTTTGTTTGTTTTATATTCTTTTTTAAATATATATTTTGCACAAGATTATCAAATCTAGACCCGTGCCCCCCACCTTATCCCCCCCACCGCACCAGAGCTCAGCTCATGCATTCTGCCAAACATACTTTTCATCTCTTTCTCAGTCTTTCTCGATATTCTTCATGTGGAAGTTGACTGTTCTGAGCAGAAGTTCACTGTTTCAGTCAGTTCTTTGATGCAGTCCTTTCTGTTGTTGTTGTTGTTGTTGTTGTTGTTGTTGTTGTTTCCAATATGCATCACTTCCAACTACTTGAACAAAAGCTCAAGGGGCCATGCACAAGAAATACAACTAGGTAATTGGCACTAGCATCCACAGATGAGGGATACCATTCGTTGTTTGTTTTTCTGGGACTGTGTTACTTCACTCAGCATGGTATCTTCTAACTCCATCCATTTACCTGCAAAGTTCATGATGTCATCTTTTTTTTAAATTTTTTTTTAAATTTTATTTATTTCTGTATGTGTATGAATGTCCTGTCTACATGCAAGCTTGTGCACCCGTGTCGTGCAATGCCGCAGAGGTCAGAAGAGG